>CAIGRP010062474.1:0-17388 GCA_903798385.1 Fraxinus cuspidata | reverse complement strand
CTAACGGGGTGAGGAGAAGCAATCCCAAGGAGACATGACCGAGGAGATCAAGAAGGTCGTGGCTAAATTGACAAAGTACTCCTCGAGGTTATTTTTTGGGCTCGCCCCTATATTGGGATAATCACTGGCCCCTGTGCATCCATGCTAAAGCCTCATGCTTGAGATTCAAGGATGTGATATACATTGCAACACAATAGGAACGACCAGCATTTAGTGAGCACGATTAGCCTAGGCAACATGAATGGTCAGCCTTGGCAATGGAACTGATCAAGTTTGAAAATTAGACTGATCAACCTTGACAATGGGACTGATCAGCCTTGGAATGGGACTAATCAACCTTATCAGCCTGGGAATAGGACTAATCAGCCTTGAAAACGGGACTGATCAACCTTGGTATATGGCTGATCAACCTTGAAAATGGGATTGGTCAGCCTTGGAAATGGGACTGATCCTTGAAATTGGGACTAATCAGCCTTGTGGGACGAGGGTCCCATAGAAAGGGTGACACATGGCCTCGATCTTTGAGCTAATGATTGCGCCATACGGATGATTGCCACGTGGCTAGGTTTGAAGACCAGGATTGAGAGACCTTTCGCCTTCTCCAGAATCCTATAAGTACCTCCGCTAACCCACCTCATTTGGCACTTTTCACTCTTCAAACAGGCTTAAGGTAAGACCTCGTGCTCTTTATATTAGCTTTTATATTTCAAAAATGTCTAGTACTAGTAGTTTGTCAGGCTCAGGCTTATCACCCAATGATGATGGTCACTCCATCATCCCCTATGCAATTTCCATAGGTAGCCTGCCCTTTCATTTCCTGCCCTTAGATATAGGTATAAGGAGCACGAGGTAATTGGGATAGCCCAAGAATTAGGGATAATGCTGGCGTGTGATGTCCGGGTTCTAGGGCCTTAGAATAGAGTAACGGGTGCTCGAGATGGAGAGATAGTTGTTTTTAGGAAGGCTCTGAAGGGGGGCTTAGGTGGCCTCTCCACCCTTTCCTGGACAGCTAGTCCCCAATGGATGGAGGCTACTCGTGCATTTTTTATAGCTTGTAGATATTTATGTATAGTCCCGAGGTTGGTCCTACTCAGGATGATCTTCGAACTGAAGACAATCCCGGGCTTTAACTATTTTGTGTACCTATCTTCTCGGGGTGAATTTAAAGCCCCCAAAATGTTGAGCTCCCTTAAAGGGTGGAAATCCAAATTCTTTTTCATCCACCCCAACACTCCAACCATCTCTTCAATCCTCGATAGACTGTCTCGAGCACCGAGCAATTCAATTAGTGCTAGGCATACTTCGAAGTGTTATAGAAGGATAGGTAGAGACTTGTTGAGCTCGAGCCTTTAGCATTCAAAATCGATGATCTCTTCAGGGATGATGTTCTCAACTTCGCTAATGTGAAGGGTGTTGAAGGTAGGATAGCTTATCATTTATTATTTTATCTTTACTGCTCGGCCTCAGAGCTCCTCGATCTCATGACTTGTGTTTTTATTGCAGTATTCAAAATGGTGTTCGATCCTACCGACCTCTACCGTGTTGTTCAGTAAAAATTGAAAAATGCCCCGACTAAGCAAGTAGGGAAGAAAACAAAGAAAAGGCCCCGAGAGAGGACTCCTCAAGCTGCAATGATGGGCCCTGGTAAGACTTCCAGGCTCAGGGAAGAAGCTTTGACCTATAGAGCGACCACGTCGATCACCCCGTCATCAGTAGAAGGGGTAGAGAAATGTACGCTTGTGCCCGAGCTCTTCAATAGGTATAGGGGGAGAGCCACTTCGTCAATAATGGACTAAGGGTGGTCGAGTCGTTGACATTTAAGGTATCCCGAGTACTTATTTCATTTTTTCACTTTTGGTTATGTCATCACCCCGACCACTCACTCTTGTTTATTACTTGCAGGTTGTGTCTGTTGCTCAAGCCCTAGTCTTAAGGGGACGATGAGGTTGAGTAAGTGGCCTTACTCGAGGAAGAACTAGATTGTCGGGTCCAACAAGTCATTGAACTCGAGGCTAAAGCTGCTCAGCTATCTAAAGAAAATAGCGAGCTCAAGGCCAACCCGTGACCAGCTCGAGACGAGGCTGGAATGGCCAGGGATGAAGCTGAGGAAGCCAAGATCGTGCTCGAACGTAATTCTAAAGAGTTCGAGGTACAGCTTGAAGAGGCTCGAGCAAAGGCGGTAGAGGACTTCAAGAAGTCAGAGGAGTTCGGGGCGATAAAATGCTAGTACGTACTGGGGGTACTATAATTATGCTTTCAAACAAGCCCGAGCTTTTATTCGCTCCAAACTGCCAGATGTCAACTCTGACGACCTTATGCCTTCCTCCGAGGTCATTAAAGGACTCAAGCTTTCTTTTTCTAAGTGCACGATGGTCGAGGACGAGGATGGTGCTAATGTTGGAGATGAAGTATGCAGGCCCCTGNTCCGGTAAATTCCCATTAGTTATAAAATCAACTATTTGGTCCATCCAGCAAGGCTCATGCTCAATGTCCATGACGGAGGGTGCTTGACTTATACTTGGCTCCGTTACAAATTTGACGTGTACTGTTCTATCAAGACCATCGATTCCCATGAAGACGAGTCTGGACAAGGCATCGACCTTATAGTTTTTAGTTCGGGATATTTTTATGATTTCACGACTTTTGAATTGTCTTTGAAGATCGTGTACTCTCAGGTAATATAGGCTCATCTTCTCATATTTTCTTTCAAATGTTCCCTCAATCTGGCCAACCACAAGTTGCGAATTGCTGAAAATTTTTTTGTATTCAAGTCAAGATTAATGGCAAGCTCTTGTGCGATTATAACTGCTTCGTACTCTACCTCATTGTTTGTGGCATCAAATTCGAATTGGAGTGTACATCGTATTTCTGTATGTCTATCTGGCTTATGAATATGACTCATGCTCTCGAGCCTAATGAGTCATATGGCATCACTAGTAGTGTTGTCACCTAGCTCTCGAGGCCTTGGGGTGAGTTCTGCTATGAAGTTGGCCAAGGCCTGTACTTTGATCGAAGGTTGGGGCTTGAACTCGATGTCAAATCTACCAAGTTCAATCGCCCACTTCAATGGCCTTTTGGATACATCGGGCTTCTGGAGTATATGCTTGAGTGGTTGATTAGTGAGCACGATAATTGGATGAGATTGGAAATATTGTTGCAATTTTCATACTGCCACCACCAGGGCAAGAGCTAGCTGCTCGGCCAATGTATACCTGGTCTCTATATTAAGTAATACCTCGCTCATATAGTAAATTGGCTGTTAAGTTTACCTCTCTTGTTCCTAGGGGACTCCATAGACGTCATGGCTTATATTTTATTCGAACTGGCTTCAATTTTCCTGTGCGTGATCATGAAGCCCAAGAACTTGCCTAAGGCTACCCCAAAGGTGCACTTTACTGGATTTATTTTCATGTTATATTATTGAAGAGGAATACCTCCTCAAGATCTGCGATGTGTTGGTTCGCTTGTTTGCCATTAACTACCATGTCATCTACATATGCATCAATACTCTTTCCAATAATCCTAGCAAAGATTTTGTTGATAAGTCTCTGATAGGTTGCTCCTACATTCTTCAACCCAAATGGCATGACCCTATAACAATATATGGCAGAGTTAGCTATAAATGATGTTTTAACCTGATCTTCCCCAGCCATGAGGATCTGATGATATCTCTAAAATGCATCGAGAAAGCTGTACAATTTATGGCTCGATATGCTGTCCACGAGGTTGTCGATCAGAGGTAGAGAATAGTTATCCTTTGGGCATGCCTTGATAAGATCTGTAAGGTCGATACATACTCTCTATTTATTGTAGACCTTTTTTATGAGGACAATGTTGGCAAACTAGTCGGGGTACTGAACTTCCTAAATAAACTGAGCATTGATCAACTTATCAATCTCCTCCTGTATGACCTCGCGATGTTCTGGTGTGAACAATCTCTTTCTTTGCTTGATCAGCTTTGCTCCTGGATTAATATTGAGTTTGTGGACCACTACATTTGGGTCTATTCTGGGCATGTCCTTTACATTCCATGCAAAAACATCAATATTGTGGGATAGACAGCTTATAAGCATAGCTAAGATCTCGACCAATCGTCACCTTTTTACCATGCTTGAGCTCGACCTCTACCAATTGTTCCACTAGAGCAAGTCTTTCTCTAAAGTCAGGCTCGGGTTCGAATGACAAGATTTGCATGATGTTGGAACTTATTCCTTCAACACTTGTAATATAACACTATCTAGCAGCTGATTGGTCTCCACGCACTACCCCCACACCATTACTTGTAGGGAACTTCACAGCAAGGCAGAAAGTAGAAACAATAGCTCTGATCTTGTTGAGTAACAGCCTTCCGAGAATGGCATTGTAAGCCAGAAGCACGGACTACCTGGAATTATGTGATTTTAGCCATCTGCTTTTGATTCGATCCAAATGTAAAGGAAGATTGATGAATCCCTCAGAAATGATCATACCGCCTCCAAATCCTTGAAGTAGGGTTTTAATAGCTTTAAGACGTTCGATCGAAATCCCCATCCTAGAGTATGCCTCATGAGAGTGTATATGCCTCATGAAAGTGTATATTGGTCATGCCCCATTATCAACCAAAATCCACTTCACCTTAAAATTGGCTATGATCGCTTATTGACCAAGGCCTCATCCTGTGGATGTGATAAGCCCTCCAAATCCTATGACCCGAAGGCACCCACGATAACCATTTGTGGTTGGGGAGTTGGAAATGGCGATGATTCTTCTTCATGAGCTAGGGGCTCTACAACAGGTGATGGGTCTGGTGCGGATGAACTTGCTGGAGAAAGACCTGAACCTGTCTTGACCATGGCTTTTTCCCTACAAACAGCGCTAATGATGCTATCAAATATCGTACCTTTGTGACTTCGGAGCTGAACAACTGAGGATGAGAACATACCAAATCTTTTGGTACCTGAAACAAAGGCATCGAGGTGTGTCCTTGTCATCCCTACGACACTTAAGTCCAAGAGAGAATTGGGATCATCAATTGGGTATTCCACTATCTATTTTGTTGCTTGACACATGAAAACATGAATGTGGTAAATGTTAACTTTAAGTGTGGTTTTCGATGCTTGCCAAAGTTAAGCCTAGGCACGAGCACTCTATTGAGAAAAGATTTTACAGTTTTCATCATTCATTAGCTTTTACTTAATATAGTTTCCACTTCAAATTGATTATATACGATTTTTTCAGGTTTATGAAGTTCCTGAATTTCAGGTTAAAGATGAGAACTTGAATTTTTCTAGTGAAGGATTTGAATTAAAAATTGAGGAAAAGAAGAAATGGATTGCCTCTTTTTCTGGTTTCTATTGTAACGATTGGGTGAAGAATGTAGGTTTATTGAATATCTTACTGTCGTTACCCTAAATATAATTATCAATTGACAAAGAATTATAGTTTAGTTTATATATGTGTTTGCTGTTTTCTGTCTAAAATTTTGGACTACTATGACTTTCTGCGTATCATTCGTTCATTTTACACTATCTTTGTGAATGCCAATTAATTTACTAATTGTGTAGGACATGGCTAGAAAGTCTTGGTAATTTTCTTTCTTGTTTTTTAGTTTGCTTTGATGATTGTGAAAGAATCATGTGGATGAAAATATTTTAATATGAGTAAGGTATTTTCTCTAAGCTATTAGCTTCTTTGAGCAGTTTGCATTCTTCTTGTTGTATAGAAATAGTTATATTCGATTTAGCTGCAGAAGGAAATGATATGCATTATGCATTTGGTTTTTACATGTGAAAATTCATGTATCCCTACTGAATTTTTGTTTTTGAAATAAAGTTTTGGACTGTATTTTGTTGATTTTATACTTTCATCTTAGGAACATGCTTCAATGTATTTTCTTGTCCCAATAGTCCAAGTTATTACTCCATTTCTCATGTCATTTTTAAGAACATATCGTTTGAACGAAACGATATGTTGTCCTTTTAATAGAGATTGTCAAAAGCAAAATTAGCATTTTCAAATATTATTTAATTGACAACTGGCTTATGAGAATTACTTGCAATGCAGATTTTTTGGTTATCACTGGAAAATTTTTCAAGAATGTAGGTTTTTATATTGAAGAGGTCTCTCTCAGTTATAATTCATGTTGACCACAAAAAATGCGTCAACAGATACAGGGCTCACTCGCGTCTTTATAAGTTAATTCCAACATGTGTAGACTAGTTACCAGTCGAACATGTTACAAGTTTGAACGTGGAAGAAGCTTTACAAATATGTTTAGGCTCCGCTAAATATATGAACAAAGATATGCAATAATAAATGATCGACAAAGAACCAAGCTAAAGATCAAGATCACCCTTTGAACTCTTGAAAGACAATATATTTGTAAAGAGAGAAAATACATGAATTGTAGATAACCATCCCCCTGTACTGGCACTAAGGGGATATATTTATAGTGTTACATGTATAATAATAACCACTGGATGAGAGGACAAGTGGCTTCAACTTCTTAACCAAAACATCACTTCCTATGCATCAATTCTGACTCTACTAGCCTGTGGTGCACTAAATGTCACTTAAGAAGACGATCACCCCATACCTTATGCTGACAAGATTGACCATTTAACTTATTGCAGTAGTCCAATCAATCATTAAAAAAGGATTTTACAAATTTAAGATCTCCAAATGCAGGTCATCATTTGCCATGGTTGAGCTTCAGATTCCTCTTCGTTGGACCTTGTGCATAGCTCCAGCATAGGGGCTTCGACAGAAGTAGGGGCCTCGCCAAGAATAGGCTTTGGCCTATTTGGCACTTCGGTAAGATGGGCTTTCACCAGATGGTGCTTCAACTAGTTTGGGCTTCTGTGAGATGGGCTTCGGACAATTTGGCATAACAATGATCCTCCAAGTCCATGTATGGTTATTTATATCATGCGTGGACTTCTGTCTTGAGTGAATTTCCTGTTATGGTTAGATTTTTGACAAACACAATAATCCCCCAAGTCCAAGTACATATTTATGTCATAGTTGGAGTTTGATGCTAAACATAATTCCTACACGAAGTTAAGTTACTGGAAATTACCTATTAAGCTGAAGTAGGGAGGGGGCTGACCTGTTAGGCTTTCCCTTTTTTGTTGTAGTTGAGATTTTCATTTTGAGCCAAAGTAGGGAAGTGCTGAACTGCTGAGGCTCCTTTTTGGTTGTAGTTGAAATTTTCATTTTGAGTCGAAGTAGGGAAGTACTGAACTGTTGAGGCTTCCTTTTGATTTTCAATAAACTATGTTACTAATAATCGCGCCAATGATTTGATTTTTTGCATATTACCAAGAAAAAACAACTGTGGCGTTGCAACTTACAATACACACCCAGCAGCTACCCATTGAATGTGCAATGATGATCATGCTGCTAAATTTTGATGCTGATGTGTCGAGCCTCATGTTTGAGAAACATGCGTCAATCTGAGGGGTTAATAAGAAAATTGTTTGAATTTAACACCTTAGATGTATTTAAAAATGGAAGCTTTAGATGAAGTAAATCCAGATCTAACGGTTGAGCTTCGTCGTTTTCTCCTATAAAAGCTAAAATTTCACCCACATGCCAGTTTTCACTTTTGCAAAAATCTCCAAATTTCTCTAACATTCATAGACTTCTCTTGTCACTCATTTCTCATGTGACACCACATTCCTAGTGCTCTTTTCACTTTAGGTAATTTCGTTGAAGACTTTATCTTCTCATTCTTTTCGTCTGTGTTTTCTTCTTTTTTTTATTCTGAAGGCGTTTGGGTCGAATGCCAGTGGCGGTAAGGTCACCATTACTAGGGTTGGGGAGCATGCTACATCCGACGGGTTGGATGGAAGTTATTGGGAGATGAAGGAGACAGGGTGGAGAGATGCAAGAATCCTTTCTGTGATGACCTCCACAAAGTTAGCTGAAATTAGGGACAAATTTAGAATCTCAGATTCCATAGAACTCTTACTACCTAAAGCCCATGAACGTGCCTATTACTCGAGGCCGAAATGTGTGGCCATTAGTGAGTTCCTCCTTAGGGCAGGCGTGCATCTACCTCTACACCCACTTTTTAGGATAGTGCCGAGGTCTTACATGTTAGCTCCCACCCAATTGTTGCCAAATAGGTGGAGCCAGTTGGTTGGGGCATACTTCCTTTAAAAGGAGACCTCGCTTGGAGAGGATATGTCCATCTACGTCTTCCAAACACTCTTCCAACCTTGAGTACTTAGGAAGGGAGAATCCAAAGGGTGGTACTACATGACACCTTGGGGGGCTCATGCTCCTTTGTAGTTGGTCTATCTTCCTCCATTGGAAGGAGTTATGGTTCTTGGTGAGTGGCAGATGGTTCAGAGGGACAAAGACCTAGCTTATACCATGCCGACCTAGTATTTTGAAGCTCGTGAGTGTCGCTTCTTATAACTTGTATTTTAATTTGTAGTACATATAATGTCCTTTGTTTTGTAGTTTCAGGAACCCACTTTGAACTTTCCTAAGCCGAGTGGGAAGTTATTTAAGATATCTACCGATGTCCACAAAGGTCAGGCACTTTAACTGCCTCATCAACCTAAGAAAATTCTTATTGGACTTTAGATTAATGGCTTCAAAAGGTAAATTCAGATGCCTCTATTTGATACATTGCTTAAGTTTTTAACATAACCTTTACTTTTTATAGATATTTTGGGAAGAAGATATACCCACTCATGACATGGCATCAATACTTTGAGCTATGGTTTATCTTCATTCTTGATAAAATCAAATCTTTGCTTGTCTCATCAAAGAAAAGATTCCAGTTCGTAGATGCTTACTTTAATCCATAAATGGATTGATTAAGCTTGCATACATTGTTGGCTTCTTTGGACTCAAAACCTTCGGGTTGTGTCATATACACTTCATCTTGCAAGTTCCCATTAAGGAAAGCTATTTTGACTTCCATTTGTTATATCTCATAATCGTGATATGCAGATATTGCTAGTGTCAAAATCCAAATAGACTTTAGCATGGCTACATGTGAAAAAGTTTCATCAAAGTCAACACTTTGTCTTCATTTATAACCATTTGTGATTAACCTTGCTTTGTATGTATGGATGTTTTCATTTTTTTCGACCTTTTTCTGTAAACCCATTTACAACCTATGAGTTTTATCCCATCAAAAGGATCGACCAAAGTCCAAACCTTGTTTTCATACATTGAGTTCATTTTTGATTTCCATGGCTTCCCGCCATCACTTTGAGTCAACACTTGACTTTGTTTTTGTGTAATTAGTCGGTTCATCATCCTTGACTAATAATGCCTGATTAGTAATTATGAATTCGTACCTTTTAAAAGGTCGAATGATCCTACAAGATTTACATGGTGCCAAAATATCCTCAGAAGCCTCTACTTCTTGATCAAGAGTATGTCCCTCAGCAAGTGTGAAATCAGGCTCAGGTTCATCTACATGGTTGACTACATCTGTGGACTCTTGAACTACTTCATGTTCTATTTTATTCTCACTGTCATCTTCTAGAATAAACTGTTTCTCTAATAAGACGGTATGTCTTGTGACGAAGATTTTCTTCTCATTGGGATTATAGAATTGATATCCAATTGTCTCTTTTGGATATCCCACAAATATACATTTGTCGAATTTAGTCTCAAACTTATCAGATTTTGTACGCTTCATATAAGCGTCATAGCCCCAAACTTTTATATGAGATAAGCTGGGAAAGCTTTTCCACAACTCGTATGGAGTTTTGTCAATCGATTTAGATGGGGGGACATTTTAGTGTGTAGCATGTGGCTTGCGCGACCCCAAAAATATTTTTGAAAGGTTCGTACGACTTGTTATTAATTAAATTATATCTAATAGTATACGATTCCTCCTTTCAGATAAATCATTATGTTGCAGTGTATATGGATGAATCTATTGCAGAGAATTTCATTCCCTTTTAGATAATCTAAAATTCTCCATTTTAGATATTCTCCACATCGATCAGGTTTTAGTGTGAGAATACATTTACATATTTGTTTCTCTATTTCTAGCTTGAATCCTTTGAACATTTCAAGGGTCTCATGATTGAATTTCATCAAATATACATGATTATTTCTGAAATGGTCGTCAGTAAATGTGATGAGATAAGAGAAACTTCATCTAGCATCAATTGATATGGGTCCATATAACATCACTATGTATTAGATTCTATAATTGTACAGATATTTCACCTTTTTAAGTAAAAGGGGGTCTGGTCATTGTGCCTAACATGCATGTTTCACATTTGTCTTCAAGATCATTTGAACCAATTGTACATCTCCATGTAATTTTGAAATTATATTCCCATTTATGTTACCAAATCTACAATACCAAATATAGGTGTTATTCAAATGATCATTTTTATGCCTTTCAATTTCTATACACATTATAGAATATTCAATATTTAGAATATAAATGTCCATTTGTAATTTACCATAACCAGTAAAATCTTATCAAAACCAAAGGAACAACAATTGTCCTTAACATTAAAATAATTCATGTCAAAACATGAAATTTATTTAATACACTAGTAATGGTGGGTACAAAGTAACATTTTTCTAATTTTAATACTAAGCCTAAGGCAATGACAAGAAGTATGCTCCTATGGGCAATACAACAACCTTTGCTCATTTCCAACATGTAGGTCAACTTCTCCTTTTTACAGTGATCTACTTTTATTTAGTTTCTGTATATTTATAGAAATATGAGATCCATATCTAGTATCTAATACCCATGAAGTTAATGAAATAGGCATGAACCTTGTAGTTTCTTTTCCAATGACCTATTATTCCAAAATGATAATAAGGGTAATTATAACTAAGATTTACCCACTACAAACTTAGATATTGGGTTTATCTTAAGTATGTTCAACTACTTTATGAATATGCATTCGAGTTTATTCATGTTAAATTAATAATTAGCCATGAATAACTCTCTGGCAGATATTACAGAACCAAGTCTATACTTTGTTCATGGTTCATGACAAAACTCAATTGAGGCACTCAATGTAGTCAACATCTTTAGTACATGAGCACTGACTGAAGATTCTTTTGCCATTATACACTGGTATAGTTGCTAGAAAATCTCATATCTTTCTACACATGATTTTTCATCATTCAACACCTTGAGACGCAAAATCATGTGTGAGAATCTATATTCTCATGTTACTTTTGTAACTCGGGTGACATAGTCATAAACATCATACATGTTGCAGTACTATCATCATCACTATTTTTATTATAGCAGATACATCTTCCTTTGTCGAGTCATCAACATGTATCTCTGAAATAGGCTACTCTAGCTCATGACCAATTTTCTCATGTCTGAGAATAATTCTTAGACAATTGTGTCAATCAAGAAAATTTGGTTTGATTGTTGGCATCCAATATGATACTCTCAAATATATATGGTTACTCATGATTCAATAAATGATGAAAAGTAAAAGAATAATATATAGAATGCTTCAATTAATTTAACATGGTTTCTTATTAAATTAATTTCGCTCTCACTATTTAACTCAAATTTATAACCCTCTCACATAAATTTATGGAATCCATACTTGACTCATGTGGGCTGGGATCCCATTTGCTATATTATAACCTTGAGTATACTCAACAAGCATCAATAAAACATTTGGATAGATACTATTATCAATTGTATCTCCATACAATTCCTATATCATTAAGCTGACAACTCTTTATCTTCACACATCTTATGTGTTAGCTTAATACGCCTCTAAAATTTATCTCTTTGAGTGTACTCAACAAAAGATAAATTTTAGTTAAGTCAAACCCATGATTCAGAAATATCTAACATTTTCTTACTATCAAAAATATTTCTAATAGATCAGCCTCGAGTGTACTCAACATGCTGAAATCGATTGAGGACTTTAATTTTGCACTATAATGATTGAAGACAAATATAAATATGACTTAATATTTCAACGAGGGGTTTTGCATTCAAATGTCTCATCGTAATAATTATATATATATATATATATATATATATATATATATATTATTATTATTATTATACATCTACCATGCAAATAAACATACATATATATGGACTTTACTATCTAGTCTTCTCAAGCCATATGGGAGACTAGTTAGTCAATTCCTAGGGGGCATAACATTAAGTTATACGATGCTCCATCTCTATAGTCTCTTCTTCTTGTTTCTTTAATTCGTCTAGTTGCAACCTGTATCCTATACTAGTTGGCAAGTAAGCCAAAATAATTGGACACACGGGCCCATAAAATTACAACGGACTCGCATGTCCAAAATAAATAAGAGCTTCAAAGCCCATAAAACAACAAAAATAGAACTAACTAATCAACACATTCACATGGTCGAGTCCATAATCATCTTCTAATAAAACATTCATCACATAAATGATTTTCTACATAATATTACATGTCGTCTAAACTAATTTAGATAAATGGATCGAAACAATTAAATAATTAATTAATTTAATTAGTGAGTTTCTTTAATCAATATTTAATTTAATACCAAATTAGAGTCTAACTGTAATTTCAAAATTTTAGGACGAGACAATTTAATTAAAATCAAATTCTAACTAAATGTCAAATTAGAGTCTGACTCTAATTTCAAGAATATAAGAATATATTAGCATGGATAGTTTAATTAAATCAAATTTTAATTAAATACTAAATTAAAGTCAATCTAATTTCAATTGAATTAACATTTTAATTTAGATAAAACACTTGAATAAATAAAATTTAATTTAGGGTTAAAGTTTAATATTAATTTAAAATCCAATTTTAGCGAAAATATAAAAAGTCTTCAATCTAAATAAATTTTTTTAATGTGGATCAAAATTAATATTTGGGGTCAAATCAACCCCTTTGAAAAATTGCATTCAAAACCCTTTTGAAAAATTACATTTTAACCCAAATCAATTTTATACCCGCAATTTCATATATTGCAAGGGAGGCCACGTCACCAAAAATTTACCGAATTCGAAAAACCCTAATTTTTTTTCTTCCTAGCGCCGACAATTGTCGACACCGAATCTTCTGACTGCGGCAGGGGCTCATCGACGGCCTCCTGCCATCTTGAAGAAACTCAAAAACGCTGCTTATAGTAGTGCCTTTGTGTTGTAATGAAGTAGCATCATTGTCGCTGCAATTTGTCGCCACTCCAATTGCACCAACAGCTGACTCCATCAGCGCCTACTGCAGCTGCCAGTCATGCAACAACGTGCTACAACAAGCACGATAGAGTGCTACGGCGCTACTTCTGTGTGCTGTGGTGCATGCCACCCACCAAGCGCCTAGCCACCCGGCTGTGGCTGGCCCCTTTCCACCAAATCCAGATTCTCGACCCAAAAATTATTTTCTATTCAAAAACAATTTTAGAAGATGAAAATGATTTTCTTTAAATGGTAGAAGCATGAAAAACAAACAATCAACCATGGATTCTTTCCAAAGATTCAAAACAATTTCTAACAATCACAAAGTAGTCTCTGATACCACTGTTAGGAATTTACTTAACATGCATAGTAAAAAATAAACAAATTTCAGTTCTCACCAAGGATTTTATTTGTGATTAGAAAGAAATTGTGAGAAATCTTATGTTTTGTAGATTCTGTAAACTCCTTTACTGATTTTGGAATACGAACAATCACGATCTGAAATTCATAGTTGTCCAATTGTTTAGCCTCCTATAGAAATTTACATAGGGAACAAGAATGAGAGAATTATGGTTTCTTTTTTCTTGTGTTAGCAAGATAATGAATTGTGTTCCCTTCAATTTTCTGAAACCCTAATGACTTATTGATATAAGTCTAAGTGGACTTGACCCGTCTTTTAAACTTAACCCGGTCCAATATCTAATTAATCCAACTAATTAAATTTGGTCCATGAATTAATTAATTTGGGTCTATTAACAAGAAACCCAATTAATTAAATGTACAACACTTTTTAATTAATTAATTGGTGAATCTCATTCTTTTGATTCCCCTTTTGTGTTCCTGATCACAATATCTAACGACGTGAATTATTATTTTGATCTAATCAAAATTAATAGATTAAAATACTCATTTTAATTTATCACCAATTCACATTTGTCATCCCAGATTAATATCTAATAACGTGTCCAACAATACATGTAACGAGAAATGTCACTTTGTATGACAAAACCAAACTTGTTTGTTTACCGTGAAACTATAATAATTTCTTCAATATGATTCGGTCAATTATGAGATATGAATATGTGTCAATCTCAATTATTGATCATATCTTTCATCCCACTATTAAGTCAATGTAAGTCAAAAACTCATTTTCAACATATGAGTACACCTTGGCCTAGGATTTTGTTATTAACTTAACTGAATGAAATGTAGATCATAATCTCTTACTATCAAAGAGTGACAAATCCTCTATTGATCATTCACAACCTTCATATAATTCTTGACATTCTCGAATGATGTCGTATTAGTTATCCTTGGCAGAGTAACATTCAACATCATCAAAGTATGAATGTCCTCATATAAGGTACTATGATGACCTCAAGTCAAAGGACCAATTTCATTACCACGTTAGAGATTAACCACTGACACTCAGATAGTTATCCATGTGGAATCTCTCCACGAGTCTCTAATAATTTGTTCTATAAGAAAAATATTCACGTGTTCATTTAAGTGTCACCACATGTTAACTTGTGAGATCAGTTACTTACTTCACAAGTAAAAAATGTCACACGTGATGATCTATCCATAATAATAATACTCATATGTCGTTATTACATATAACCACACATATGTAATTTTTATCTCACAATCACAACTCCTTGTGGTTTACAAATTACAAAAACTTGAATACGGATTCTATTATTTAAATTATTAGAACATTAATTCAATTAAATAATATATCTTGCCATAAATATGCATCAATTATATATTAAAAGTGTTTATATCCAAAGTTGATTGGACTTAGGGGTATCGTGAATGTTAAGGAAGTACGTAATGGTTTTATTTTTAATTCTCAATATGGATGTTGACTATACAATCAATGCAGTAATCTTCTGTTGTAGTTTATGGATTATATTTGTCAACAAACAATGCATAGTGTTTTGCAAATTTAAGCTTGCTTTGGAAGAATCTGTCTATATTTAGTAGTTTGATAATGTTTCTGCTTTCTATATTTGAAATGAGGAATTAGAGAGCTAGTTGTAAGAGGTAAACAATGCAGAAGCTTTTGGAAGTTGGATCAATATTGAAGATATTAAAAACCCAAAAATCATATGAAAAACTTAAAATAGGGACCAAAGTGTAAAAATTGGAAAGTTGGGGGTTGGACTGCTCCAACCACGGTTAGAAGTGACAAGTGGATTCCATAATCCGAGCATGGTAAGCAACCATAGTCAGTGCGACTAGAACCCCAGCTCCTTGTTGGACGTGGTCGTCCCTACATTGAAAAGTTAGGATTTTTTGTGTTTTATCCGGAGTGTTTTTAGGTCATTTTCGAGGCATGACTTTTGAGACGGGTCTGCCACTGGACACAATAAAGAATCACGAGTAAGAAATAGAGAATATTGTTACGAAGAGAAGTGAACTTAGCTGAATTGGAGGAAACAGAAGAAGAGGAATCCCAGAAATAGGGAGCAACACATGCAGTAGGGGAAAGAACAACTAAAAAAGGGCGGGAACATCGTTTATTTTTGTCAACTCCTATTTTACGTTTTATTAAGTTGCATTATGAAAACATGCGCTTTTGGCTGTTATATTACCTGACGAGAAGAGGCAGAACGGTGTAAATGTTTTTGTGCGTGATTTCCATTTTCTCTATGTTCTTACTGTTGGGAACCGAATCAATCATGCGCAGTGGAAATTAAAACAATATTCAATTCCCAACAAGGATCTACATTATGTTTAGATAGAAACTGTGATATAATTAATACCTTTCATGAATTTCACAAACTCCTTTTTTTAGATAGAAACTGTTATAGAATTAATACATTTGATGAATTCCACAAACTCCTTTATTTTTTCTTGAACTCCAATGATCACGATCTGCAATCCAAGCTGTCCAATTGTTTAGCCTCCAATGGTGGTCCACACAGAGAACAAGAATGACGACTAGGGTTTTCTTTTCTTATGCTAGCAAGAATAATGAATTATTCTATTCTGTTTTCAAACCCTATCAGCCTATTAATATAAGTCCAAGCGGGCTTGGCCCGTCTATTAAACTTAACCCAATCCAATATTTAATTAATTAAATCAATTAAATGTGATCCATAAATTAATTAATCCAATTAATTAATTTGGGCCTATTAATAAGCAACACAATTAATTAATTATCCAACACTTGTCAATTAATTAATTGGTAAATCTCATTCTTCTGATTCTCTTTTGTGTGTGACCCATTAGGTGGTAATGACGTGAATTATTATTTTGATCTAATCAAAGTCAATAAATTAAAACATTCCTTTTCAATTTATCATTAATTCACATTCGTCGTCCCAGATTGACATCTAGCAATGTGTCAGGGCAATACATATGAAGGGAAATATCACGCGATGTGACAAAACCAAACTTGTTCGTTTACCATGAAACTATAATTATTTTGTCATATGATTCGATATGGATATGTGTCAATCTCGTTTATCGATCATTTCTTTTATCCCATTGTTAAGTCAATGTAAGTCGAAAACTCCTTTTCGACTTATGAGTTCACATTGGCCAAGGATTTCATAATCTCTTACTAACTAAGAGTGACGAATCCTCTATCGATCATTCACAACCTTCATATGACTCTTGATATACCCGAACGATGTTGTATTAGCGACCCTTGACAGAGCAACATCCAACACCACCAAAGTATGACTGTCCTCATATAAGGCACTATGATGACCTTAAGTCAAAAGATCAATTCCACTACCGAACGTTAGAGATTAACCACTAACACTCAGATAGTTATCCATGTGGAATCTCCCAGCAGGTCTCCAATGTTTTGTTCCATAAAAAAAAATCCACGTGTTCATTCAAGTGTCACCACACTTTAGCTTGTGAGATCAGCTACTTGCTTTACAAGTAAGAATGTCACACGTGATGGTCTATCCATAATAACGATATTCGTATCTCGTTATTACTTCGACCACGGACGATTTAAGATTTAGTCATTTGTAATTTGTATCTCACAATCACAACTCTTTGTGATTAATAAGTCACCAAGACTTGAATCTACGGACTCTATTATTTAGTTTATTAGAATATTATTTTAGTTAAATAATAGATATTGCCATAATTATGCATCGATAATTTATATATTAAAAGTATTTATGCTCCACAGTCAATTGGACCTAAGGCATAACACTTACAAAAGTGAAATTGGGAAACTGAGATCTAGTAGAAGTGAGAGGATAATGAGTAAT
>CAIGRP010062458.1:0-19120 GCA_903798385.1 Fraxinus cuspidata | reverse complement strand
ACAAGTAGTTAGTTAATTTCTTATTTTTGTTTATTAATCTTGTATGCATAATCTTATTATTTGATTGCTTGATCACCAGTTAAATATATAGTTGCTTGTTGTAGTGTTGGGGGCTCACAATAGGCCTAAAACTTTCCTTGATTAACATGTATGCAAAAATTATTAGGAATAATATTTATCATGTGTGCAATTGTTGAGATAATCCAGACTTTAATGCGTTCTATTCATTCGAATTCATACTAGGAATAGATTCGGGTCGTGAGTGGAATAGATTTAATTTGTCTTGGAAAAGAGAATTAATTACCTTAGATTNAAAATTATTAGGAATAATATTTATCATGTGTGCAATTGTTGAGATAATCCAGACTTTAATGCGTTCTATTCATTCGAATTCGGATTAGGAATAGATTCCAAACGTGATTAGAATAGATTTAATTTGTCTTGAAAATGAGAATTAATTATAATAGATTTATCAATTGTCAAAAATACATGAATGATGCTAGCTACATAATTGAGAATTGAAATAGATAATAATATGTGGATTTGTAATACAATACATTCATTCCATATAAATACAAAACTCTAATTTTACAAGCTTTCGTAGAATAATTTAGAATAATTATCAAACACAATTCTATTTTGTCTGCTCACTTTGAATCTGAATAAAAACTAATATACTTGATTGAAATTTATTCTACAAGGGACGATAACTCTTCACGCATCACGTATTACTCGTCAACGATCTCGTACACTTGCGGGTTTTGCACGAACACAAATCAATCACATATAATTGAGTTAATTATGTCAATTGTCATCGGAGTTATTTTCTTACGGTAATAGTTACCCCAAGTTTCTATTTGTTATACTAATGGTCACTTGGTCAAAAAATTCACATTAAGCCCTTGTTTGAGCCCCATTTTTTGGATTAATAGATTTTAGAATAATAATTTTTTAGAAGAATGTGTGGTTAAAAAGTAGGGAATAATATTGTATTTACGTGCAGAATATTTTATTGTCACTTAACGATGTCATATACGATTTAATGCTAAATATTTTTGACAGAATGACCATTAGGGTAAAAGTTAGTGACCATCATCTTACGAAAATAACTTCAATGACCATTGCCTTAATTACTTAAAACTTTAGTGGAGATTGGTATAATTAATCCCATACAATTTCTTTAAGCTAAAAACAATTTCTTACTTAAAATTTGTTGTAATTCAAGATGATTGTAATTATCAAAGCTAAAGATCCAATTTTGCAGCACATACAGGTAGGTACAAAACACTTCTTATAATATAGCTGAATATAAAAACAACGAATATGTATTGTGAAGTGCTACAATGTACAATTACTATCTATCCTTCAACACTTGCAGGATGTTTAACAAAATTCAGAATATCTTGAAAGGTATAACCAGCTAGGCAGCTACCAGGCAAGCCATGGCTAATTTTCTCTAAAAATGAAAGGTGAATACAGTGCCATCATTGATGTTGTAGGCCAAGATTTAGGCTTAATTACTGTGCACTTCACGTCGACAAATCCTGAGTTCGTGATCAACATGGATATCTTTGAATCAACTCATCTAAAAGCTGGGATTAAACTTATTTATTTAAATTGTCTTCGATTTGCTCTTCACTTGCAAGCTGGATTCATTAGATACACCTGACATTGAATGACGGTCTTACCTATTTTGAACCCGGGAACCACTGTGAAAGCCACACGAGGATCAGTTTCTGGTGTGCCATCAGACAACAAGAATGCTTCGTCACTTAAGCTATCCATGTAAACTTCAGAAAAACGAGCTCCCTTGGTCACTTGAAAGATAGAGGACTCGTAGTCGGAATATAAGGCCAGGCAGTGTAGGAGCCAAACGCGCTTAGCCATCTCAGCGAATGCCAAGAAGAAGGATGTCTCCAGCCATTCACACGAATTCACCAAGGCCCTCTGATCGAGATTGTCAAATAGGGATGCTTCCATCTTTGGATGAACAAGTCTCAAGTATTTAGAGCGGCAAAACATTGCAAACGCAGATTTAGGCTTCCAGGCTAGATAATCTGCTGGTTGAACAGATTTCAACTCCATGAATCTGTCGAAAAATAGCCTTCGTTTTTCCTTCTGCTCCGGCAAGGACTCCTTTTGGATTGAGAAGTTCGGGTAACTGAAACCATCAAATATTTCTTTGCAGACAAAAGATTCAAATGCAAAACACCTGTGATTTTGTTTCCAGAAAACGACCCCGGGTTCAATTGAACTGGCTGCACCCTCCAAATCCCACCCTGAAGAATCCATCTCGACAATCATCAACTTGACAAATCTGCGAATTGATTTTACTGTCTGTCTAAAACATGTAATAAAGTGGTTGAGACTTGAGCCTGAGAAATGAATAACCACAGGCATACCTAATTCTCCACTTGAATTTAATCTCTTCTCGAGTAACATATTATTCGTGTCGACTTCAGCCAATTTCTCTTCAAGAAAGGTTATTTCAGATTCTTTAAGTTTAAGCTGAGAATCCAACTTATTATTCAAAATTTCATATGTTTGTAGTAGACTCTTCTGCTCCTGAATTTCAGCTAAAACCAGAGTCTTCTCAGGGAATGTCGTGTCCAATTGTTTCTTCAAGTAACATTGCTTCAATTCAGACAATTTCTTTAGTTCCAACACTAACATTTGATCTGACGATTGAATCCCATCAGCATCATAAGGAGATTGAGCAAATTGAAATTCTGCATATGCAGCTTTAACAGCTGATATTCCAGCAAACAGCTTAGCAAGAAAAGTTTCTTTAACCCGAACCAATTCATCTTCATCAGCAGAGGACGGAACGCGGGAACTTTTCAAGCGATCTTTCGTTTTCTTCTCAATCTTTCGGATTCCACCATCCGGAGCTATCCCTGTCAATGCTCGAATGTGCAAAACCTTAGCGTAAGTACGTGCCAATCTAGTTTTACTCGGGATGGCACCAGATTGTTTAACTGAACCCATCTGAAGCAACGAAGATCACAAAATGAAGTGATTTCTGGGGTAATAACAGCAATGCTGATGCAAATTGTTAAAAGGACAGAATGAATAACTAAAGAAAGAATGGAATATTTATGATAATGATTGCTACAATAACTATGCATAATGAATAAAAGAGAAAAGTTGTATGCTTTTACTCTTGAACCGAGATGATTAAAGGCATAGGAATTCAACAGAAAAGGTGGACTACAAAAATAATAAAAAATGTTTAATTCCTTGTTTGGTACCTATTATTTTCAAGATATATTTTTCACTCTTATTTTTAACTACACATTATACTACACACAAACCCAAAACTTTCTTTTACTTTTTAATCATACACTATCTATCAAAATATTATTTCAAAATGCATTTTCATCAACAAATGTGGCTCAAACATGAAGTACAAAAGAGAACAAGGGGGAAAGCGGCATATACAAGGACGTCTCTCAAAAAACACGTGAAAGTTTTGATTTATGATAGCAGCCGGAAGGAATAAATTAAAATTGTATTCAGTGTAGCATCTGATAATTCTTGCACAATATGTTATATGTTTGTTGACCTTAACAAATGTGCTAACAGAATTCCGATCACCTCCCTTTCACATAAATATCACATGTGCACTCGAACACCTCGTTAGGAGACAAAGATCGTCGACCTTGAAAAATGTCCGATGACCGTTTACACTCCAACAATCAAATCAATGACTGAACGAGATATAATGAGTGCAATGGTTTGGCTAAAGTTAGAATAATTCATACCTTGATTGGAAATGGATTCACACATGTGTGTGTGTGAGAGAGAGAGAGAGAGAGGATGAGACCAATGGGACAGATCCAACCTTAGGCCCAAAAATAGATTGCTTGATTAAATAAATAAAATTCTATAAAATAATCGATGTTGAGTCTACTAATTTGGGACCTCTCTGTCACTCGCATACCATGTAATTTATAGATACAACAATATTGAAAGGAAACAATATTATTTAAGTGACTTTAAATTAATCATAAATGTCTTTATTTACTTTGTTATTGTTTGTGGGACACTCGTATTTATTATTAAATTTAGATGATTATCGGTCTCTGTAAGGTATGTGATGTTACATTGTTTAATCTTTAAAAATGCATTCAAGGGTTATTGGACAATGACATAAATCAATGATTATGATGAATAGCTTTACTTTTTGTCATATGAAGCTACGCTGCAATTGCGGGGTTAATCGCTGCAGAAAACCACCTCCTTCATAACTATTTGGTAAAGTGATAATTAGGTGTTAATACGAATGTAGAAAAATTCATACTACCCCTAGGCAGCTCTTGGGTCCAATCATAGCATCCAATGTAAGTTGCACCCCAAACCAAAAGGAGCGAAGAAACCATTGACACCCCACCTCCACCAACCACGTCCCCACCCCAAAGGGAAAAGAAGGAGAAAAAAAGCATTTTACATTTTTGATAAAACCAAGCAGGGTCAGTCCACCAACTTGATTATTGATCACATGTAAGCAAGAAAAAGAAATTGCGGGTCCCAATAAATATAGATGAGCATTTAGCCGTTGTTTGAGTCGCATTATTTAAAAAATTATTTTTAATCACACGTTCTATCAATAAAATAACTTTATGCGTAAATTCAAATACATTTTCTTATCTTTTAATCTCACGTTCTTTAGTAAAAATTAATATTTCAGAATTTATTTTTTTAAAAAGTGACGCTCAAATTCATGAGATGAGATAGGATTTCTCATACTGACATTTACTAGTTATCCGAGCATCATCACATAGAATCATGCTATATGTACAATATTAGTTGATATCATTGATTGACAACTTCCTATTTGGTATCATCGTATCCATCTATTTTAAAAAACTATTTTCTACGTCACATGCTAAGATTTTGACAACACGTGATAATCAATCATTGTGTCAACAAATATTGTACACTTAGCTTTATTCCATCACATAATCCAACGGACAAAAACACATGCCCCGTAGCCGACTCATCCTACACCTTGTGGACCCAAGGTTCCATTGCGTCAATTAATTGCACCATTGGTCCCCAAATTATTGATTCAAAAACAATTGGTCATCAATTTTCAAAGGAAAAAAAAAAAACCCAACATTTTATTATAGTTACTGAATTTAGGTTTATTTCTCAACTTTGATTATGCTGACCGTTGATTACCTTCCAAAAAGTTATTCCGTTGTGTTCAAAATCCTACCAAAACTGTTCTCTCTTCTTCTATTCATTCTCTGAAATCAAAACCAATCTTTTATGCCAAAAATAAAAGTCAAATGCAAGAAGTGATCTTTTAATAAAGAATGTAATGTGGATTTCTGGCATTGTAAAATGAAAAGAAAGTGTAGGTCTTCAATGGAGATTCTGAATAAGAAGATTTAAATGGTCGATTTTTGTTGTAAATTAAATAAGGGTTTTGCAATTTTGAGGGAGAAATTGTAATGATCAGAGATTGTAGAGGGGTAAAGAAGAGTACTATTTGAGGATGAGAGTGAGAGAAGGCAGTCAGCAGAACAAAAAATAGGGTATTGTTAAATAAAAATTAATAAAGTTTATTTATATAAATTGAATGTAATTTATAAAACAATTAAAGATATTCTCAATCGTCTCAAAATCAACAATATGTATTGGTCTGTTTGCAATTCTTTGATATCAGTAAGAGAAAAATACTAAATATTTATGTTTTATAAATTGACTGAGCATTACTCGAAAAACGGTAAAGAATCAAAAGTTAAATGGTTAAAATGAATCAAACCCTTGTTTTAAAAAAATAAAAATAAAAACTCGGAAAGTTCCAAATTTTCAATTTTATGCATAATTTTTCGAATTTCAAATTGATTCTTGATTTTCACGATGGAATCGACTTGTCATAAACCACTTTGTCATGCAATACTTTTTCTATTAAAATATATTTCCATTCCTAAGAAATTTCAAGTCATAATCGGCATGAAAGGGACGCATTTGTATTATAGTTATTAGTTACGACCATAAGCTTTCGCTTTTTGGAACGTGCAATTAAAATAACATAAAGTGAAAATTCTTTAACATTAAATTTGGTGAATTAAAGACCATAACAAATCTATATGGTTGTACTAGAATGTGAAAAATTCTGAATTTCTAAATGGCCCCATAAAATCTTGATATGAAATTTCAATTTTTGAACTAAACGAGTGTAATGTAATTATTTGTATATTCAACAAATAATCAAAGTGTTGTAACATCGCGGAGTTTACAAAATATTGCAAAGTCTCGATATTGAGAATCATATAAACAAATTTTACGAAAATAATATAAAAAGAAACCACTAACAAAGAGTTGAAGGGGGTGGAGTAATAAAACGGTTTTTAACTGTTTACAACTTCGAATTGTTCGTTAAGCTTTTCTATGCTGTGATCAGAACGCAAGAATGGCACAACGCTGATCAAACATTTCAAAAACACAATCTTTTAATGCCTCGAAGGAGTGAAAAATGACTTATTTTGATCGATACGTTACATAGTTCTCAACTTTTCTTATGTATCAAATTATTTAATACTCCACATTACACACTTTGATTGGTACGGTTTTATCCAAAGTACCTCTCATTCTATAATAAAATATATTAATTCTAAGTATTTGGAAATCAATCAATTGATACTTTAAGTATACATGTCTCTAATTTGACCTTATGGACACTTCAATTATCCATTGTGTTTTAACTAGTGTTATTAAGCTCATGTTTTATACATATTAAAATTTTCATTTTCATTCTTCTACTCATTTTCAACAACACATTATTCAAAAAAATAATAATTTCCATCACATCAATAACTTTTCCTTCTTTTTCAACCACAAATTCTCCATCAATTTACTATTCTAGAATACATTATTTCAAAATAATGTGGCTCAAACACACCCTAAATCCAAATCGGACCTGACATGACCGATCGATTCGATTCGAAATCCGGTGAAATGCTCCCTGGTTCGGTCCAAGTGATCTAATTAATTAACCATGCAACTAACTCAATACAACACGTCTGAACCGTTCGATTTTTAATGACTCGTCAATTCCAATTTTCAGTGAATCGGACGAGTTATTGATTAGCATATAAACCCAAAAAACCCATAAAGTTTCCACGACTTCTGCTAAGTTAAAAACCCTTCACTGTGTTGCCGTTACTTTGCAGATTATCCTAAGAATCCAAATCTTTATTTTCAAGTAAAATTAGATGGAGGAAGAACACGCATGTCTGAACCTTAATTGTTATTTTGAGGAATTTCGAATTTAAACCATTGAAATATGTGAAGAGCATATTTATTATAATAATTATTATTATTATTTTCACGTTTACCCTTTTCCTTTTGCAATTTTGGATTTCATATTTCACCACAATTTCCCTCCCCTTGTTGTAAATTATATCTTTGTTTTTTCAAATTTAATTGTATGGGTGAATCGGAATCAATTTTTTTGTTTCCTTAATATTTATGTGACTTTGGAATAATTTTTATAATACGTGGAAATCAGATGCCCTTGACACTGAGACTTAATTTCTAGTGCAACATTGATAGATGGACTTGACATTCATCCCATCTATGTTTGATGTCCTCCATGCCTTGCAACTCTGTTTTGTGGATATAACTAACATTTTGTCATCTATCATTTGGTGTGAGTTGATTTATGCATAACTTGTAAACTGAACTGGTACTTAAAAAGTCTTTTCAGTTTGAGTTTGATACGCTAAAGGGTGAATACAAGTCATTTTGCCTATTTACCAAATTGTGATTTGTATTTCCATGTCATTTAATTTTCACTACATGTCTATAATTTCAGATTTAATTTTTTTGAATAAGATGCATACAATTTTTTGAATAAGATGATATGGCGATGGGAATGATGACAACGATAATGAAAATAGAAGTAATACAAACAATGGAAACAAGGGTTTTAACATGATCGAGACTCTATCATGAGTACAAGACGAAAGAATTGAAGAATATATGTCTGATACACAGCCTAAATGCGCTCTAACTCTTTATGATTGAGAAAACGATGATCGTGTGAAATAATTTACTAAGTAACATGTGCTTTGTGCACGAATCACTTTTAAATGTTGATTTTATTTTTGCAAGCATATTATTTACATATACGAAGCTTTCTCGTTGATATAAAAGGTCTAAATTTTATCATTCAATAAAAATGATTAATAATAAATTTGAAAGAAATTAACCTGTCAATTGAACTACCGGGTCACCGGTTGATCCACTGACCTGCTACATTGTCCGGGTCGGGTTTGACAACTATGGTTTTAACATCCATGCATGATTTTGCCGACGAGATATAACAAAGTGTATAATATAGATAATAAATTGACGTACGTAACTTGATTGAGATAAATAAAAGATGAGTTACCCAAATGAGATTTTCATGAAAGTTCATGACCAAAATTGAATTAACCTCTGAGCTATCATACTGTAAAATATAATAATAATAATAATTGTGGATCCCAATTAGCACAGGCAGAGAATTGTATTTGGCCCCTACCCCGTTCTTTAAAAATTCCATTTCTTCAACTTATTTTCAACAAAATATTCTTCATTTAAAATAATTTCACATATAAATTCAGATTTTTTTTCTTATTTTTTAATCACAATTTTTCAAAAATCACTATTATAAAATCCTTTTTTTTTTTTAAGTGGCTCAAATAAATTCTTGGTCCCCATTTGGCCTCCATTATTTGGGATTATAACTTTTGGAAGTCTTTTTTTTTTAAGAATGTGTGGTTAAAAAAGATAATTTTTTTTTTGATATACGTGTAATATTATTTTATAAAAAATTGTGTGGTTAAAAATAGGAGAGAAATTAAAATATGAAATAATAGAGGCCGACACTTGAGAGATCACATCAGCCGTCTACAAATTTCTTGCTGATATCATAGCATCATCAACGGACAAAATACATGCCCCAGGCTTAATCACCCTGCATCTTGTGGACGCAACCCTTCATGAGTTCATAAAATGGAAAAAATTCACTATTGATAACCAAATTATTATCTGAATAACAGTTTAGTTCAGAACTTCAAAAAAGAAACACATTAATTTCCGACATATTATATAATCAGTGTTAAATAGTGGAAACCTTCTAATCTCGTTAAATTGTACATGATCCTTCCTTCATATAGTCACATTTTGCTTATCAACTTCAATTCGTAACCAAACTTTGAAGCAACATCTTTTCCATCGACGATCTGAACTAAAGTAAAATAAAATAATTTTCATCGTCTAAGAATTAACATGCAATCTATATACTTCCAAGTGCTTCTCTACATTGCGATTTTTCCTGTAATATACAACCATTTTTGTTTTCTGGTTCTTGATCGCAATTAAAGAATAGAAGAGAGATTTAAGGCAACATTAGAATATACACAAGAATCTAATTTCTCAATCTCAACAGCATTCATGTGAGGATTTAAAGAAATATTATTTACCATATCAGTCAATTTTAATGCTTCTGAAATAATTCTGATAATGAGTGATAGAGCAAGGAAGCTGCAGGAGGCCGAGGCATTGAACCAAGAAGAATTTCTGATGAACTAATGGATGAATTCCCGTAAAACCTGGAATTAACTTGTTTTCTTGTTGTTACGATATTTCCTTTGAGGGAGCAACCGACAAATGCACCTGTAAAGACAATTTTCCGTTATATTTTGTATATCGAGTCTCACGATACATTATAATCCAGTCATTTTAATGGTTCAAAGGGATCGAGGCAGCAAGATTTAACGCTGATTAATTGTATTTTTATTCTAGGATAAATTCAAAATATCAAGGCAACAACTCTGCATGGTTGATTGTTTTACAGTCCCACGATGTATTAACAAATTGATGATAATATCATAAATGGATCAACAAACGAGAATCAAAATGAGACAGATTTAATATAAAATTGGTTTGCATCTGCCAAAAAGAGCAAAAAAATGGGCGGTGGTTCTTGCTGTGTGTCAATCTGAAGTCATCAAATTATTAATCTTTAACAAGTTTTAGCTTTGTCCGAGGCCATCATAACTCAATGAATCATAACATCTGAAAAACATAATAGCCACATTGACAAAGTAGACATGATATTATGCAGACTGGACTACTGCTCCTATATTTTCAGCAATTTTTAGATTCCTAAGCGAAAATTTCAATGCTAAAGATAACTCAGTAAATACCTTTACTGCAGCTGTATGTATAGCAAGAAGTGAAACCACCATCACCAGCTCGTAAATCAGCTTCAGCGGCCCTTCCGACAATACCAACAGCAGCACTGCAACCAGCTCCAACTGAAAAATGAATGTTCCCACCAAACGTCTTGATGGCAGAATTTGTTCTCAACACTATTATGAAATCTGTCACTTCCCCACCAACCTGCAAAGACAACAGTACACGAGACAGATACCAATAACTAGTACATGCGACAGATATACAAATGCCTAACATTCTAGTACATAACAATACCTTGTATTCTTCCAGAATTAAAAAAAAGGGAGTTTGTGCATCAAATATCTTGTATCTGTAGAACATCTGCTTAACACAGATAATGAATGAATAGTACTAAAAGAATTTTTTTAGCGGCGGGCCACTGCTTTCTCCAATTTTTCTTTTTTTTTTTTTTGGGTAAAAATGAAAAAAAAAAATTCTCCTTTCTCGCCTATTTGCTACATCGACGAAGACTATGGTAGGAGCTGGAAAATTTTCTCGTAGCTCGCCTTTTCCTCTTTTTAGAGTTATACCTTACATGATGAATTTGTTGATAGGGATGATATGACAAACTTTTGACTAAATCATCTCTCCTCAAGGGATTCTTTACATTATATAAGAAGAGCATTTACCTTATACAACTATGGTATTAATCTAAATATGGTAGATGTAATCAACCTAAATATACTAAATACAATTATATAATACGTTAAATACAATTACATACATAATTATGTTAAATCATAATCTTCATTCATCTTCGTGATTTTTGTCAATCTTCATGATCTCATTGACATCTCCCTCAAATTGATGCGGGATTATTAAGAAGCATCAATTTGTTGAATAATGTACAAAAGAACTCAAAAGGCCCAACTCTAATGGGCAGTCCAAAAATAACTACATGCACATGCTAAAATCCACCCTTCCAAAATAAGACCCAATGGACCGGCCACAAAAGAACTCAATGCACCGAAGAGTCACACGTTGACCACCACAAATGTCACACATTGACAAAAATTCTGTCAAACGTCGACAACCACGAGTCACACGATAACAAAAATTTCGTAAACTGTCAACCACTACAGGAGTCACACGTTGACAAAAAATTCTATCAACCATCGACTACCAACCACAAGATTCACACATCGACAAAAAATTCTGTCAACCATCCACCCCACAAGAAACTCACACCATCAAGGATTTAGTATAAAGTCTACAAGGTAGGCTCTGATACCATGACAGACTTTCAATTGAATTATCTTTCCTTGAGGAATTCCTTACATTATATAGGAAGATTTTTATCTTATATAACTACGGTATTAATCTAAATATGGTAAATATAATCAACCTAAATATAATTATATAATATGCTAAATACAATTACTTACATAATTATGTTAAGTCGTAATCTTCATCAAATTTCGTAATCTTTGTCAATCTCCACGATCTCTGTCGATCTCATTGACATGATAACCGTATTATTATGAGCTACTTTAGCTTCGTCTTTACCACTAACCATTTTACTTCATAACAATGGGAAATATCCATAACAAGTTGAAATATGGGGTTCAAATTCTAAAGCATAAAATTAATTTTATTCCTCGTGAAAAGCATCAAACGGATTAACAAAGAAAAATAATTGAGACATAAAGTTTAAGATCATGTGCGCAAGTACATTAGGCAAGAGCTAGTAATGTCTTCAAAGACAAGTATTTGGAACAGCACAAACGTTAAGTACATAAACACGCACTCACCTGTGCTCCCCAACCCAAACCGAAGGATGCAACGGCAGATGGTGGAGACCAAGATCCATCTTCTCTACGAGCAACAACTAACCCTGTCCCAATGTTGTAAGTAACCATCATGCCAACCTTTGCAACAGTTAGAATAGCAAGGCCCTTAGCATCCTTGAGGATTGCATTTGGTATGGACTTCTCAGGTTTCAGAGATCCAACCTGACAATAAAGACCCCGTGAGTTCTTACCCATAAGTGGACTTTCTTTGCTAACAGAAACTCTTGATGAACATTTGCAAGTATAGAAAGGATTCAAAAGAGACTTCAACACTGTAACTCAACAAATAAGAATTCTTGAAATGGTGATATAATTATGAAATAATGCTTATTAATTACGTGTTGTAGCTTCAAAGTTAGGTAAAACAGTTGCTAATCGCATGCTGAAAATCAGGTGAAACACAGTTTTATTTAGGTAGATACATAAAGGTAGCTGATATCTGCGCTCCACAGATTGAATAACTGATTTTCCCTTAACTTCAATTCAACTGTTCTGCGAAACAGAAGACAAGTGAATCAGAGCTACCACGTTTCTGCTCCAATTTACCAAATCATCTTCTCTTCGATTATGAATTTTATGATTTGACAAAACTTCTATGGGTCTAGAACTGCTATAATTTTTCAATCTTTCCCATTGTAAAAATGCCCATATTCACTTGCCTTTATCCTAGTCTTTTCTCGGTCTCCACCATCAGTCTCTACTGGAAGATCTCTCTAGAGCATCAATAACAAGAGAGTACCCTATCTTTGGCACTAAGAAGCTTTTGTGATGTAAAAAAAGATGAAAGATCATAAGAAAAAGAGATTGAGAGAGGGGTGGGGCACTCAAAAAACAATTGAAAAGGCATTCATTAGCTTGTCAATTCCTGTCTTAAGTGTGAGACAGAGATATCTCATCTAACATTGAATGAAAGCAAAACCCTCCTAGTTCTTTCCATCCTACCAATGAATTATTCCAAGGTATTATCTAGAATAATTCATAAATCTAGAACCGGCTCGAATAGCACCTGCACCTGTATAGTTTTCTCGATTGCGTAATGTATCGAAGCCTTACGTAGATTGGATTTAAGATACTATACAACAATATGCATAGAGCAGTACAGAAGTCCTTTGATATTTTTTTCGGTTCATAAGCCAGATAGTTATGCGTTTCAAGAGAAGAATAGGCAATGCAATCATTCTAAATAAATGAGTAATTTACGGTGAAAAAGAAATATTAGCTCCCTAAATTAAGGGGGAAAAATGCATACCTTATTATAACCTCGAATGGTGTTTGCTGCCTTGTATATTTCATATTCCATAGATTGGCCCCATGGAAAATTCAACCATGATCTCATTGTACTTAGGTCCGTCAGATCATGAGTTGGTAACTGTGCAGCACGACTTACTCGGTCCATTAGGCATGACTGAACAGACTCAAGCCGCACACAGCATGCATCACAGACTCGTTGAGGGTCTTCAGTTCTGAACTTTGCAGGCAATAAACTCCTTCCACTTGAGCATCCATTGCAGAAAATCCCACCACAAAATCTGCAATGGTGCCGAGAACACATGATAGGATGAAAACGCACATTACACAGCATGCAAGCAGAAGCAGAACTGTCAGGCAACCATTTTGGTGGTTCAGATTCGAGTATTTCCTTCATTTTACCAAAGTTAGCATCTGTAAGAGTTTGAGCCATCTCTTTCCAAGCTTCCTCTAGAAGATGGGTTTGCATCCAGGAGATACTATATCCATGAATGTCACCAGATGAGAGAGCACTAATTTTTCCTCTGGCTGCCAGTAACACGTCAAGAACCACATCCCACATGGTCATCTCCTTATCTTCTCCAATAAATTCATTCCAACCCATGTCCCCATCAGGCAAGTAGCCCCCGTTGAAATAGAGATCCTTATTCCATTCTGTTCTTTCAGTTTCCAGCATTGGTGGAACAGAGACAGGTATCCAAATGCCTGTATCCTCAGCAAGTGGCGTGTCATAGTAAAAATATTTTCTTAGTTTTTTATTTCCAGCATCTATATCTCTTTGCACCTCATCATCCACTGCAGCCACAGTCATTTCTTCATCTCTACTAAGTGTATCCTCTTTGAGCTTAAGATTTTCTAATGCTTCCATGTTACAGTCTCTCATGTGCTCATCAACACCTTCATACACCTGAATATCAGTAACTGGGAATTTAAAATTATTTGAAAAACCTCAGCAGTATAGCACCATTCCATTTTCTTCATACAGATGATGCATCAATAGAATCACTCTCTGAGGGTGAGAATATTACTATGCTAATTATAATGCGTTATGCGTGAACACTCATCTTAGGAAAAAGAAAAGATTTGAAATGAAGACTATAAATGCATAGATCCACATGTCCTTAGAAATATTTAATTTTGATGTTTGTTTTTACTAACTACATATCCACCTACTTTTGACATTATACTAACTTCAACTTCTTGAAAATCAAATTCTTATTATAGTGATCAAACTGCCTTGGGGGTAACATCAGTCTGTTATGCGTTAAATAGCTTATGATGAAGTACTTTTATGTTTCACAGTTCCATCTTCTAATGGGCAATTCCCTATTTTCTAATAACACGCACGTTTTTTCACTGCAATTCACCCAATGTGTCTTTATCATTTTCTACACTCCAATTTTTCTTGAACAAATATCCCTCTGTCTCTACACTTTAAAAATCAAAACCATTATATAACTTTTTGAACTCAAATCATCTACGCCAAACAACTTCCAAAGGTGGACACTTGGTCTCTGTTCTAAGTTGCACCATAGTTACAACATTTGGTGAACATTTGATTCATTATAGAAAAATTTCCATTGGTAAAGTAAATAATGCCACGTGTTAAGCAATCCAGTTTGCCATTTCCATTCTCAATTCCCCCAGAATTAACACTGACCTATCTGACGGAATCCATATGCCGCATATATGGTTGAAGCCCATTGGTTCATTAATTGACCCTTCACGTCTAACTTATTTCATACAACAATTAATGGACATTACTCGTGGCTCAGTTGGCAATCAATCAATAGAAACAATCCAACAATGGTCTAAAACTTCATTCACTCCCTATATAATATGCGCACAAGCAAAATTCACCATGAAATTCAGAACAACCAGTTAGCTCTAAACATTCAACTAACCAAACAATATTTTATCACAAAAATAGAAAAGCTCTAATCTCCATGTATCAACATATCCATTAATCCTATTCAATCGCAACGAGTTAAAATCACAATAATCACAATCCATTCATTCCATCAATAAAAAATAAACTTGTCAAATATAGAAAACAAATTAAAAAATATTTTATAGAAGAGAGAGCCTTGTTGAAAGGTACCCTCGGATGGCAATTTTTTGTCTGAAAGTCGTCGATTTCTAATTTGGGGTATCGAATTTTGGCGTCCATGAAAGAGCTTTTCGGTGCATCCTCCGTAATCAACCCATGATTCGACATTAGGGTTTTTGGATTATTGCTTAATTTGAAAAATGAATTTTGGGGTTTGATTGTTGTATCATATTTGAGAAGATAGAAGAAGAAATATACTTGGCCAAGGAATCTTGAAAAGGAGTTGGCATGCAATTAATTATGAATTAATTAAATCACTTCTCATCAAAATTAATCAATGTTATTAGTTACTCACTCAACAAAAAACTACTCCTTGTTTACCCATTCATTATTCCTTTAAAATTCATTAGCCATAACTAACAAAAATATTCACATGAGAGACGGAACGCTGGTTTGACACATTAACACCGTTAACTTGTCCACTTGTATTAAAACACACGCCTTTCATTCAATTTATAGAGCATGTTTTTCAATTTGGAGGTTTTCTCAATTTAAACGATTTTGAGTGTTCAATTAGGGCTTTGATTTTGAGGATTTAGAAAATAGCGTGCTCCATAAATTGAGTGAACTGTGTGTTAATATACGTGGACAAGATTCCTCTCACGGGTGAAAATTTATGTTAGTAAAGGATTTGAAATGAACAATGAATGGGTAAACATGTAAATAAATAGAAGGGTAACGATGAACCATTTTTTGCTGTGTGGGTAAGTGTTAACCTATGATATAATTTGATGATCAGTGATTTAATTATCATTTTGAATTCAAATTAATAAATTTTGTAAATAATTTAAAATTCCATCGAGTAATTTGAATTACACAAATGAGATTTAACTTTTAAGGAAAAAAAATTAGTCTAAATGTCACGTTTCTTTGATGTCAAAATTTCGTTTTATGTTTACTTATTTTGTTAAACATTATTTATCATGATTACCCAAAGCTAAAATGAAAAATGGATGTTAAGAAAATTTTAAAAAGCCAAAACAAACCACAGGTTGAAAATCTTAAATACGTGATTTTTAAAGTTTTTTGTTGATTTAAAAGAATATCATAAAATTAGAGAATAAGACTTGATTATGAATTTCCAAGATGAATACATCCATTGTGCAGAGTTTCAATAGTATCGACTGGCTTTTAAATCGTAGCAAGGTTGGTGAGTAGCTTATTGTTTGCTGACATGATCTCAATTCGCACCTTTTAAGGATAATGAAAAAATCTGTAAAATGAACGATGCATTAATGTACAAAATAAGAAATGAAAATATATCTCAACAAGTATTTTAAATTGAAATATATAATCTAATTATGTAATAAAAGAATGACAGTCCAAATCTTGAGCCAAAGTATTTGCAATGAATGATTCATAAAGTGATAGTAGCTTCTAAATCATAATTTACCAAAACCATCCCTTTTAGATTGATACACATGAATTATACACATTGTCATAACAAATGGCTAGGCAAATACACTTTCAACGTTGGAGCCTTGGAAGAGAGCCCAATCGTATCTCCATGTTGAATAGAATGAACAACATGGGAACCATCAATATATATGTTTCCCTCTCTACAAAACCAAGTAATATCCATTGTCTCTTTGAATTTCACAAGCCCGTTCATCGAACAAGCGCTGGTCCCCGGAGAAATGGGCTCCCTTACCTTGTATTGGAGTTCCTTGGACAAGATGGGCATTGTAAATCCACCTGCCGAGAGCATTGCAGCTGTTGATCCAGCAGCTGTCGAGACCCTAAACCCACTTGATTTACAGTTTATTAAAGAAGTTTGAGATGTTCCATCTTTCTTGATCCTAATAAGTAATAACACAAGAATGTCAACCGAGACTGTAAGTTCGTGGTGACGCACTAGAGCAGTATACCACTCTTCATGTTGTAAAGCGAATCTTCTTACCCGAATGAGAATCGAGAAACTGACGCAGGACATGGATGCGCGACTAGAATGTCATTTAGAGCAAAAGTTGAAATCAGCTTTGAGTTGACACTAATAGCCATCCTAGATACTTCAGAAGGTTCACTGCGATTCTCAAGTATGTCATCTAATAGCTACAAAAAGAAGCTTAAATCAATGAGCTATGCTTCATAAGAGTTAGCAAGAATGACAATAAAAGGAAATTCCTTGTTCTGCATGGCTGCATGATTTATTGTGCTAGCTAAAAAACTGAAATGTGCAGAAGAAACTTTATGAATAATCAGTTTGCACTCTATCCGGAAAATTTGTTCAGTCAGGTGCACCCAAAGAAAGTCAATGTTTAGGCGGTCCTAGATTGTGGCTACTTTATTTACTTATTCTAAATTGAGTTATTGTGGATCGAGATATGATATAAATATTTGACAATCTTATTTAGATATGACTGCAAGTTATTAGAAAAATTAATGTTTATGACAAGTTAAAATTTGTCAGTCGACGTCGTGTTTTCTGTATAATCAATCTATATCCCAAATAAAGTAACAAGTAACAGACTTGAGAAAGAGAAGTCTCTTTCTATGTTTCTCTTATGGTTCCTTCTATTTATAAATCACAGGAATCTAACGCAAAAGATGTTTACTGTCATGTTTCAAAATTTTTGAAAGACAGGTGTAGAATTTTGTTTATTTTCTCCATCTTTGTAACATGTTATTTTCCATAAAATTATTCAAATTTCAAGGATCCCTCCCAATGATCTGAAAGGTACAAGTGCAGCACGTTTTTAAAAGTATCAGAAGTATGTATAACATTTCGATCTCATAAGCAAATAGTTGATGACACTAAGGTACTTAACTTCTGATAAATAGCTTTGTTCCAAAGATATTTTGAAATTTCCTTCTTCATTGCTCCAATTACTTGTGTTTTTGCCGAAATATACAAAGTTAATTTATCCATTTAATGAAGGCTGCAAATCTGAATCTCATATATTTGGAACACTAGAAGTTCTCCAGTGAAATAAACACACCTATGGACAACATATGCTGCCAGTTTTTCTAGCAGAATCGACGACTAAATAGGAGTTGGAAAATCACAGGCTTATCTAAGAAAAAGTAATGGCTAAAGTAGTAGTCTCACTCGTTCGAAGTTGTTGGTTGTTGCTGCACAAAGATAACCAGTGCTCCTTGTAGCATCAAATTCTTCACTGAATTCTTCCACCTAAGTAAATAAGACAAACTTCTTAGGCAAAGGGAAGCTAAAAAAGAATTTCTATATTTTTTAGCAAGTTCAAAGGTTGGAAATTATTACCAGAAGCAGCACTCTAAACTCAAAATAAACACTGAAATCCAAAAAATGATCTGACCTCTTCCTGTTGGGTAGGATCAGAATTCACTCCTAGAACTGGAACAGAATCATCCATGAAATGGCTTGCTTGTAATAGTGTGCCATCACCTCCGACTGAAATGACCAGATCAACACCACGGATTGACAGGGATAGATCATTCCGGAAAACAGCTTTCCAGTCAACAGCCTTTTTCTTCAAAATATTCTGACAGAAGCTTATTGCATTTTTGTGAACCAGCCTCCGGTCATCTAGATATCTCAATACCTTCAACATCTTCAGGAGAAGAAAAAATGTATTAAGTGAATATTAATTTCGAACAAATGGCAGGAAGACACGTGGGAAGCATAAGTTTTGAAGTAGAACAGGTGATTACCATTGGTTGGACCATGAGACTTTGACTAAATGAGACTCGGTCCACTTTCTTTTAATACCTATTAAATAGCTACAAGTCCTAGCCGGGGGGGGGGGGGGGGGGG
>CAIGRP010062442.1:0-18655 GCA_903798385.1 Fraxinus cuspidata | reverse complement strand
CTTAAACTTTTTAAATCCTAAAAAGTTTTTAAAAGTCTCAATTGAATACATCCCCCTAAGGAAACAAATTTCTTAGCTTAAAAGTAGCTTTTAAGTAATTTTTTCATACCATGCATTAATAAAAGGGGGAAGGCCAGATTCAGACAAGAAAACACCAATGTTTTAACAATCTTACTCAGTGATAGAGAATGAATGTACTCCCATCAGGCCCTTGATAAATTGGAAAGAATTAGTGAAAAAAGCAACAAATTTTTTTATTTTTTCTTTAAAAAATTGATTCCAGCATTAAAGATTTCGACACTCAAACTTATCTGACTCTAAATTACTTCCAATTAAAATATGAGGCATAAATCAGTCCCTGTGATGAGAGAAAAGCTAAGTCCAGTACTTCTATCAGCTTCTTTTAAGGCTTAAAGGGTGCAAAGGCAACGACCGAATTATGCCCACCAAAGCCAAATGAGTTAGAGATACCTGCAGATGAACGAGAATAATAAGATTTCTCTTCAGTTCAAGAAAGTGCATGTCTCAAGAAATACACTTTCTTGATTTTTCAGCTTAGTGCAAATCCCATAATGATCATTCAAACCTAGATTTTTGAATTTTACATATGAATGATCAACCACATAAGGATAAGATCACGTACCAACATTTACTTCATGCTGTTTCTTTACATTCGGTACTGTGTCAATGGTAACCTCAGGCTCCAAGTTCTACGTACAGGACGAATAATTAGGAAAAGTAACATTTAGTACAATGTCACATTATAATTGTGAATATTGTAATACGAACAAAAAAAAAAAAAAGTACTGGAGTTTTTGTAACGTACTTGTTGGTTGATTGTTGGATGTAACCAGCCAGTGGTGATTGCTTTAATGGTTGCTATAGCCTCAAGTCCACCAGCAGCTCCAAGGCCATGCCCGGTCATCGACTGAATCATAGTTGTCGAAAAAGTTTCAAGAATTCAACTAAGATGTGAAACTAATGCAATAGCATCAATATTGTGCATCTTAAGAAATAAATGACTACTCGGTTCAACTGTGAGTTAATTTACCTTGATGATACTAATAAATTTGGCTTAAAACAAAACTCAGTGAGCATGTAGCTTGATGAAAATTGTAAATTTTTTTCTAGAATTGCAGCTTGTCAGAAATATATCACTAATAGAAAAAAAAGTTACTAGACCTGTTATGTTTTATGGTTCTGAGTGTTGGGCCATTAAAACGACAAAATGTCTATAAGATGAACGCAACATAAATGAAAATGCTAAAATGGACGTATTGTCATACTGAGATGAGATGGGTACGATAAGAAATGAGAATATACACAAACAAATGGAGGTAGCAATGTCTGAAGATGAATTAAGGAATGACGACTTAGGTAGTTGGAACATGATTAGAGTAGACTTAAAAGATGTTCATATTCGTAAGAGTGGTGTTAACTTAGTACAATATGTTAGAAGAGGGAGGGCTAGATAAAAACCAACACAGCTTCTTGTGAATTTGTTTGCATTAAATCATCTAGCAGTAAACTGTACGGGTAGCAAAAAAGAATTTGTCCAGCCGATACCAAGATTCTTTGGAACGAGGCTTTAGTTTCTTGTTGCATCAGTATTGTGAAAAGGTTTCTCACCTTGGTACCATTCATCTTTATCTCTGAGGTATTCTTGAAGACCTTCTTGATGGCATTGACCTCAGCCAAATCTCCCGCAAGGGTTGATGTTGCATGAGCATTTACGTAGTTCACCTGTTAAACAAGAATTTACCAATCAGCATAGGAGAACCAAATTAAGCCCATGTTTGGTTTAGATTAAAAATCAGATTTTTTAGTAGATTTTCATAGAAGTTTATGGAATGCGTGGTTGAAAATTAATTGTTCATTTTGACAAAGATTTTAATTAGAATTTTTAGCTGAACCAAACAAGGGCTAACACCCAATTATGTTCAAAATGCACGCATACCGTAATTACAGGATACAGTATGAACCACTTGTACCTCTTCCGGGGCCACTCCAGCATCTTCCAAACTCTTGATTATGCAAGATGAAACTCCTAGCCCATCTGATCGAGGATCAGTCATGTGATGAGCATCACAAGTAACAGCACCTCCCAAGTACTCTGCAATAATATTAGCTCCTCTTTTCATCGCATGCTCCAAGCTTTCCATAATCTGTCATTCATAATCTAAGTTAACGTTCATAAAATTAACTTTTTTCTCGAAATAAATGCTTCAATAATCAGTGAGGTGAATCCGAATGAGTTCATATACCAGTACACCAGAGCCTTCGCCAATGACAAAACCATCACGATCTTTGTCCCATGGCCGTGATGCCCTTTCTGGTTCGTCATTTCTTTGAGACAATGCTCGGCATGCTATAAAGCCTCCGACTCCAGTAGGAATTACGGCAGCCTCTGTACCCCCGGCTACCATGATATCTGCTTCTCCTCTTCTAATGTGATTCGCAGCTGCATAGAAGCAGTAATTTGCTGTAGCACAAGCAGTCGAAATGGAGTAATTAGGCCCCATTAAGCCGGTATCTATAGCAAGTAATGCAGACCCCATGTTAGTGATGGAGTACGGAATGAAAAATGGAGTTATCTTCTTGTATCCCTTTTGAATTAGAGCTTCCACTCCATTGCTGAAAGCTGTTATGCCTCCCATGCCTGATCCGACCAAAACTCCTATTCTTGTACAGTCCATCTGCAACATTCAAGAGAACATGTTATATGTTTGATTCTCCCAAAGCACCTCGTCTCAAAGCTTAAGTTATTAGAAAGATAATACTTTAATTATTTAAATTGAGTCTTCAAAACACTCCCTAAATGTTTTCATAAATGGTTGGAGGCGAGACTTAAACCCAGGCCCTTTGCCCGGCAGATACCATGTTGCACCATCTCATTTTAAAGTTAAGATGTTAGAGAAAAGACACTCATATTTTTTAAATAGTCTTCAATAGATTCTTTAATCCGAAAAATCATTTTTGAACATGCAAAAGGCTCACATTTTCAAGAACTTCTTGTCCGAGGCTGGCATTTTCTAAGGCCCTCTTCCCAGCAACCAAGCAGTATCTCCAGCAGTCGTCTAACCGGCGATCATTCTTCCCATCAATGTAGCCCTTGGAAGAGAAATTTCGAATTTGACCTGCAAACCTAACAGAAAATTCTGAAGCATCAAATCGGTCTATTGGTGAGATTCCACTCACGCCCTCGAGAAGTTTGTTATAAAACGTGTCAATATCACTGCCAAAAACAGAAACAAGGCCCATTCCTGTTATGACAATCCTCTTCTTAGGATCCCTTTCTCGCTTGGGAGCTGAAACTGTGGGAGAAGCCATGGCCTTAATTCTTCCACATTTTGCTGCTAAGAATAAACAACTTATTCAAATAACAACAAATATCAACACAACAGCATAGAGAGAGAAATGGAAACTTCAAATCATATGTTAGTTTATAGTTCCTGATAAAAATTGGACAGAAATAAAAGGGACGTGGAATTCCTAAAACTGAAAAACCACCACATTAAGACCAATAAGCAGTTCCCCTGAAAAGAATCACATTTTGTTATGGATTAAGCCTTAATCCCTACTTCCGAGAGAATTAATAAACAATAAAGAAATCAAAAAAAGGGCAGAGTACAAACCCTCAATGTGAGAGCTACATGTACTTGTTGCTGCAGGTTTTAACCATAATTAAGAAGAAGAATATCTTGCACACAAAAAACAACTCAATAATATGTTTACAGTACAATTAGGCTCCACTTAGTCCAACAAAGGGAAAAATTTAAACGCAAAGAAGTTCAGGGATTTAGCTAGAGCCCTTGGAAGCATATCATCGAGAAACAGAAAAGAAAGTCACAGCTGAATTAATTTGGAAAGAGGCAGTACAATAGGAAAACACAATCAATCAATAACTAGATGAAAGAACTTCAAAACAATGTTTTCCCTTGTGAGGTAACTGAGAAAGAGATCGATAAAACCACCGAAAAAAAAGAAGAAAGAAAATGTGATAAAAGATTTGGTATCGCAAGATGGAGACTTGGAATAATTTGAAACCAAAGCTTGCCTTACGACTTAGTCATTCTATAAATTTATAGAGATCAAGAACTTTTTATATTCAGAATATTTGTTTGTCCAAATATGCGTGGTATTATATCATAGGGCCTCTCTTCATATTTCACATGTAAGAGAACTTGTGCTTGTATTTAAGGAAAAGGCAGATAAACTTTGGGAGAACATGAAACTAAAAAGGTTGTGAGTAGAAAATATTACAGAATTCAGCCCTTAACATAAAGGTATCACTACTGCTGTCAAAATTTGATCAAAATCTTCTTTTGATTAACAATTCCCCTCTGACGGGGAAGGGAAGTCCAGACTGCATGAAGGAACTCGCATGGCTCCCAACCCGGGCTTAAATCCCTCTCCGGTGTTCAACCCCCATATTACAAGAAGCTACTAAAATTCATTCGACTGAGGGTGGGGATCTTGACAAAGTTAATGGCATTACTGCAGGAAATATCTGATAAAACAATGGTATTTACCTTGTGTAAGTTGTATTCACCTAAATGGAAACTTCAGTGAAAAATTAGCAAATAACCGAAGAAGATGAGAAGCAGAGAGATAATTGCATCAAGTGTCAAATCTTAACTACATTAACATACCCAATGACTCTTGAGACTAAATGAAAACAACATATATAACTATCATAATGAATCCTCTCTTTTCTGTTTGTGCATATCATTAATGTAAGTCTCCATAATCGAAACACGACCGCTACATTTAATAAAAAAATTAAAAAAATCATCATCATAAATACAAAGCAACAAATTGAAACAAGAGTACAAAGACTTTTTTCACTCTCTCTCATGCACCAAAAAATGGTCCCCAGAAACATTCATTATATTCTAGGAATGTTAAAGCATCCTAATACAATAGGTGCATGAAATACTTGATATATTCCAAAAAAAAAAGTATAATGGTCGAGAGAATAAGTGAATAGTATGATTCGGCTGACTACCCACAATTACTTTTAGCATTATTCATTAAATTACACAACAAACTAATATGAAGCATCATCGGAAAATGGGTAAAATATCACGAAGAGAAGGATGATCAAACATACCAGAAGTTGAAATCGAGCTTTTTGGGTCACACCTAATTGCACCCAATTGCATGCTTTCAACTGCTCTAAGTCCATTATACTGAAACAATGGAACGCCATTTCTTTCTGATTCTTTACTCTTGAAGATCAAGCCACAAGAAGAGGCACAAGCAAAACCAGCCATATTTCTAAATTAAACCGAACCCTTTTTCTTTCCAAACAAAGCACAATTCGGTAGTTATATACAAATAGAAGTGTAAAAAAAAGTAATACAAAGTGGAAGGAGTTAACAAAGAAGATTTCTTGGGTTTTCTTGTTATGGGCAATAAATTGTGTTGGAGATTCCGCCCAACTATTTCTATATGTATTCAATAAAGAACAAATGGGACGATGACAAATACAGAGATGGAGATTCAAGCTTATTAATTAACAGTTTAACTACTCCAACAACCATTTGAAATTTTTAGAATGCAAGAGAAAATGATTATAAATGCCGAGTTCATCAGTTTGCTTGTTGATATGAATTTTGATTCAAATGGAGGCTCCAACTTCTATGCTGCACACATTGTGGTTTACGTTGGGATGTTGGGTTGGGTGCCCACTATAGTTTTGCTCACGTGAAAATAACAAAATTATTATATTAAATAAAGTTATTTTTTATTTCATTTATTTTATTTATTTATTGAGCATGCGAATTAAAGTGTCTATGATCACTTGTGATAATATAAATTGGTACTTTTATTGAAAAGTACAATGCGACACAACTTATATTTTGATCATAAATAATTTGTTCGCTACTCCTTTTTTTTTTTTGGTTAAAAGAGGGCGATACTTCTGAAATTTTATTAATATATCTTCACTTGTGTCGAATGAATACCATGATTAAATGAGAAAATAATAAAAGCAGTAAATGAAAAAATACATATTTGTAATAGACTTGGATAATATATGGAACGCTGTACTTAAGTGTAATTTTGTGTTAATTATGATAAGCATGTTATGTTTTAATGGTTTTGAATGTGATTTAATTGTTTTAAACTGGCTAATCGCTTTTAAGATGAAATTTTAGAAGTGTTTTTACGATGCGATCGGTGCATGCACGTGCATTTACTATTCTACTACTCCACTTGTATTAGTGCCTTTTTTTTTTTTTTATGTTGCAAAAGTTTCTAATAAACATACGAGTTGTTAATTTTGTGTGCGTGTAACATTATTTTTACCGGGGAGACCATTTAGAAAAATATTGGGAAAACTTGTCAATGATGGTCTCCTTAGCTACAGTGGTAGACCATTATATTAACTTGCAAGGTGGTATTATAGAACAGATTTCTACACATTTAACTTTTGATATCTCATGTTTTGAGATATAGAAATACTTTGCATAATTTGCACCCCAAATGTTCTGTCAAAAAGGTACCAATGACGATCCACAACTAACTTTCAAGAGTAGTCCATTATTATTTGACGACATACAGGCCCCGGTCATGACCCAAGGCAAATGAGGCTATTGTTTTGGATCTCAAGATCTGAAGGCCAAAGAAAAAAATTTCAATAACCTAATAAAAAATTTTCTTTATATTTCTTTCAGTTGGATCATTTAGTCATTTAAAAAGTAACAACAAAATAAAAAGAGGCTCAAAGTACTTGGACACTTGACTTACATTCTTAATTTAAGGAATAAAACGGACGTACAATTAAACTATTACTTAGTGTTATATCTTTTTTTTCCATCTACCAAAATCTAGAAAAAAGTCAATGCAAAAAAAAAAAAAACTAAAAAATATTCCCTATAATTTTTTTTTGCTAAGCTTATAAAGTTTCTTTAAAATTTAAAAACTAATTTTTATTAAAGTTAAAAATAAGTTATTTATTTTAAAAGTGTTCATTTAATTTATATTTAAGAGTCGTATAACAATTTTATCACATAGGGTCTCATAATTATGAGGACCGGCCTGACGACATAGTTCATCCACTTCTCATTTTCCTTCTAGTTGTAATACTTTTAGTAGTCAAGCTGAAATCCCTATCGAGTTAGCTAGTTACTTTTCTAATGATGTTCTTAGCGTGTTAAACTGATCGTAAATATAAATGATATTCTTGCATGGTGATGATTTATTAAATGACAATGTCTCATATTGTCAATGATAACACATAATCTACTAACACTAAGTATTTACTGTATCGCTAGAGACCATGTTTAATATAGGGAACAGGGTTATTGATAGTTTGATTTCCCGCAAGTGCACGGAATCGTGGTCAAGTAATAAAGTGATTAGTAAGAGTGTCGAACCCACGAAAACTACGTGTTTGATAAAGTTATAATTAATTGTAACTTTAATTGAATAGCATACAAATTTTGTGATTTGTTTATACTAATCCCTAAATTATCAATTAAACTAATAAAAGTAATTAAATATGCTTTTCAAATATGTGAGATGCATTGCTAAGATATCGAATCCCCCTTATTATTCTATTTTTAGTGTAACATTTAAAGTGACGAGATGAAATCATTTATATTAGTCAATATTCATAATTTAATTGAAAGCATTTCTCGATAGCGATCAAATGTGATAAATGCATGAACGTTCACCTATTGAAATCATATAAAGTATAAACATATATCTCTATTATCTATCGAACCTTACAATGTTAATTATAATGTGCTTAAATCCTATTGTCTCTCTCAATCACAATAAAATCCACTAACAAATCAATTGGTGATCAAGCAATTGAAAAAAACGATAAAAACAATAATAAACATCCATAAATCAAATCAAATTAAAGTCAAAATAATTAATTAAAACTAAAAATATCATAATAATGGTTCATCTTATCCTAACAATGTATAAAATTAGCCTAACATATTGAAATTACAAGAAATCATATTTAAATGAAAAGATATAATCCGAATCTTTGATAAATTAAGAACAAGAATCTTAAAATCTTGAATCTCTTCAATAGTTTTTTTTGATGAATTTCCACTTGAGTCTTCTCTTCTTTGCCCAAAAATCAAGTTTAAATCTTCACTTGATTGAATTCTTGCAAATCCCCTTCAATTTTCTCAGAAAAAATATTAATTTTTGTCAGTTGATGATAATAATTGATAAATGCTGGAGTATAATATGTACACGAGAGCTTTCCCATATGTATTCTGCTATTAGGTATTTGTAGGAGTAGAAAATTGATTGAAAATCATGTCCAAATTAACTTCCAAAAGAGTTTCAATCGAATAAAGAAAGTTGTCTTCGCACGCAGATTTTGTTTTTCTCCATTGCAGTTAGTATTTTGGCTACAACTTTTTCTCCTGATATTCGATTGAGGCGATTCAAAGTGAGTTGGAAAGCTAGCTCAAAGGGATACAACATTTCTTGAAATATAATTTTTTTTTAATTCGGACATTTACTATACAAAAAATGGGTCTCAATATTCAGTTAAAAATCTGAAATATAACTTGTGTGATTGGATATTGATTTTGATCATATTCCATTCATTTTTAAATATATGTCAACTTTTCGTCTCAACCCTAGATGGAGGATAATTTTAAAGATGATATTTAGTTTAATTTTTAGAAACAAATTATAAATTTTTTTATTTTTTAAAAACTATTTTAAAATGATACATTGAAAATAAAAAGAGAGATTCCAATTTTATTTTATTTTATTTTTTAAAAATTGTAACAAGGAGTCGATCATCCCATTGCTAGCCAAGCTTGAATTTTGACAGGCCAAGCCAAGACCAGGGAGTTGGCTCGGTTCATTAAATTGATGGCAAACGAGGCCATCGACTCGTGGCTTGTCTCAAAAAAACTTCGAACAAAGTTAGCTCGGAGCTCATTTGTATGAGCCATGACTGGGCCAAACCTCGAAAATGAGATTTGGTGACGGACCAGTCCACGAGCTACATCAAGCCAAAATACGGATCAGGTCATATGTGGGCTCATGTGACCTACTTTTTAAAATTAATTTTGTAGTTTGTAAATTAACGATCAATTATTCATATATTCGAGTAAAAAAAATCGAAAGTTCATGAACCGACTCGGCTTGGCTCGACTAAGGCTCTAGCCAAAGCCTCGGGCCAATCCCAATTTTTTTGTGGACCAGCCAAGCTCGAGCCCTTTTTTGACGAGTTGATACTGAGCCCCAAGCTTGGGATCCCGAATTGGCTCGACCCGGCTCGACTCGGCTCGTTGCCACCACTAGCTCATTGCCATAGATCTTAAGTTGGACCACGATGGCCGAAACATTCGTGATTAACTATCAAGGTGTTTGTGTCCATATAAATAGTGGTCATTAATACATTGGAAGAGTTACGTTTTGAAACACATAATCCTTCCTAATTCGAGAAAGATAGATGGATTGATCGTCAAAAGGGGAGCCCTAGACACAATGAAAGAATTACATCTTGAAGCATGCAATCTGTTATGACTCGTTACTAGAGACTACCACGTGGCAAATCCAAACTAAGATGTGGACCCGATCCAACCGAACCGCCTTGCCTCCTTCTTTTTATACCGAGACCCATGCTACTCCGAGGCCCCTTATTCGAGGCTCTGTTGTTCAGCCGAGTGACCCGATCCAACCGCACCGCCTTGCCTCCTTCTTTTTATACCGAGACCCATGCTACTCCGAGGCCCCTTATTCGAGGCTCGGTTGTTCAGCCGAGGCCCAAGTAACTCTGAGACACCTCCTGAATCTGGGGCTCTTTAGCTCATGACAGCCCACGTCCAAGGATTTGCTCATGATGAAGATTTTTGTATGAATGATCGATGTGACCTTTGTAAAAAATGAATTTGTGTCTTGTCTTATCAATATAAGAACATTTATTGCTTCGAAAAGATAGGAAGGTCAATGTGATAGCTAGGAAGTGACATCTCAACCGAAGAGATGGGGCCACGTATAACTTGATCCAATAGTCACTACTTCATTTGTAATATTATAAATACCCCCACCATATAACATGTAAGGACAAATGCAATTTTAAACACTTGAAGCAATCAATTTTACTCTCATTGGTTTATTGCAATCTCAAATATTAGTTATCCACGATTGGTTATTATTTTACAATCATGTCCCGAAAATCTCGTCGGAACCCGAACGGAAACGTCTCGTGTCGTTGAGCTTTTTCACGTCCAATCTCAGAGTGATCTCGACCGTTGATCTACCTTTACGTCTCGGATTTAGTTTGCGCATGCACGAGTGAGCCCGACATCTTAATTTTTGAGGTCAACACAATCCTTCATGATTCGAGGAAGAGCGACAAACAGACTATCACTCGAGGGAAGCAACAATCAAATTCATTCGAGATAGTCAAAAGATTACGTGGAAGATTTACATCCTGGTCAAAAACTATACCTTTCAACTTAAATTTTTTTAAAGACTTCAGAGAGGACACATCTTCTTCTTGACCAATATAGAGAGGACATATTTTCTTCCTATCCAATATTCTCCAAACAATACAGTCCAAGTGGCAATTTTTGTGCAAACGATTGTTTGATAACCTACTTATGACCCTCTAAAAAAAAAAGAAAAAAAAACCGATTTTCCAAGTCAAAACTGCACCAATTCTGCCACAAGTTTGAGAGATAAGAAATTTGATGCTTTCTGACTCATTCAAACCTCAAGAAGTGGCAAAGGCTTGACCATTTGTTATCCATTAGTTGTCCAATTCTCTTTCAATGTAATTTGTTGTCACATTCTTCCAATATGTTCAATATATCTCTGTAACATAAACCAATTAAATCATTCCATTATGTATGAATATTTCTTTTTTCGTGTTATATCAAATCAAATATAAAAACAAATAATTTTTGCAATCAAGAAAGTGCAATACTCAAGCATATAGTACTACCTTGTTTGGTAAATTTACAAATTCTATATTCGATCTCAAAGAATAAATAAAGAAAATAAGGAGTTTGATCATTGTTGAGTAAAACTTATATACTCAACTATCGTGAAAATTTAAACAAAAAACCCACATTTTGTTTGATTTCGGTCTACCGACAGAATATATGACATGTTACATTAAATGTTTAAATTAAATAATATTTTTTGTAATTATGTCTTTATTAAGTTATAATATTTTTATAGTAATAAATAAAATTAGTTTGGTGTCACCATTATCATTACAGAGAAGTCATCTAGTTGCAATGTCATTTGAATCAATTTCATACGAATTAAATTTGGGCCCATGAGAAGACATTGTCTAGGAACGGAGCTATTTCCATATGTATTACTCAGTCACAGCTCACGTCAAACGGGAATTCACTGCTAGCACCCAACTTATAGTTTTGTTTTATGTTAGTCATCAAATTTAATTTCCCCCCCCAAAAAATTAACTAATTTACATTTTTTTTTCATGTTCACCATTCGGTTTGTCACCATAATTAAAATTACAGCTCTAAGACATGGCTGACTCTTAGTTGTGAAGCCACATCGAGTTAAAGAACTTGCAAGTTTACATATCCTGTCAATCACGAGAAAAAGCTTATAACCATGTCAACTATCAAATACGAGATTGCTCCTCATCTCAAAATTATTCATTACTCTTTATGTCTCCAGCATGACCACTTAAGAGGGAAATTGGGTAAGTGTCCAATACTACTCTATTAGAAGAATTCCTCTTTGCCTGATAGATATTGTAACTAGTATTCTTCTTATCTGTTCAATATTTTTCTTTTATGGTTCATACTCCGATTTAAGTTCAGTTAAGCACAAAGTTTTTACCCAAGTTAAAAAAATAATCAACCCAAATAAGATAATAATGTTAGGCATTTTGTTCTATTTGTACGAATGGAAACGTAACACGAACGTCTAGACATGGAATCACAAAAAGTTACTAGACCAGACTGAACATGGGTCCCATATTTAAACAATTTGAGTTCAAAGTGGTGGACTCGAAATAAAAAGCAAGTCGAGCGACTATTTTGAAATAAATTAAAATTCCATGTTCAACATAAGCTAAACCTATATATTGGGTGACTTACAATGAAATTTTCCCCGTCAAAGATTATTCTTCGCACCTAAGCAAAACAATCCCTCCATGTGAACTCTTCGCATTGGATACTTTCTAGATTCATATAAAAGAAATACAAATATGTATAAATTATATATATATATATAGATATAGAGAGAGAGAGAGAGAGATCAACTCCTCCAACAGGGTTAATTTTACTGGTGGCTATCCAACTTTATAGTTGGTGTCACCATGGCCACCGAACTTAATTTTGTTTCACCATGTCCACTGAACTTTATACTTAATGTCACCATGGCCACCTAATTTAATTTAATTTTACCAATGCCATTTAATTGCATATAAAGTTTCACTATGACCATCCAATTTTATATAATATTTCACAATGGTCACTAGACTTTTTTTTACTAATTTTCATTAATTTTAAAAGAGGTAAAACGATAATTTTGCATTATATATATAAAACAAATTTAAAAAAATAAAATAAAAACTTATTTAAAAAAATTAATTAAAACAATAAAATAAAATAAAAACTTATTAAACAAACATTTTTAAAATAAAATAAAAACTTATTTTTAAAAAAAGTTACTTAGAAAAATAAAATAAAATAAAAAGTTATTTTTAAAAAATATTCTTTGAAAAAATAAAATAAAATAAATTATTTTAAAATAAACGTTTTATGTTTTTTTATATAAGTTTTTATTTTATATATATAATGAAAAATTACCGTTTTACCCCTTTTAAAATTAATGAAAATAGTAAAAAGAAGTCGAGTGACCATGATAAAATATTATATGAATTTGGGTGGCCATAGTGAAACGTTATATGCAATTGAATGATCTTGGTGAAATAAAATTAAATTGGGTGGTCATGGTGACAGTAATTATAAAGTTCAGTGGTCATGATGAAATAAAGTTAAGTTCAGTGGCATAGTAACACCAACTATAAAGTTGGGTGGCCACCATTGAAATTAACCCCAATATCTCACTCCACATCTTATCCTACAAACCGCGTATATGTCGTCCCCACTCTCCCATTCTCTCACCTAAACTACACTGTCAAACTCCCATTTTTCTGCCTTTCCTTTTCTCTTGCACCCCAAATCTACACGCCATCCCCTATTCCACTTCCTAGAAATTTCCTGCTTTTCTACCTTATATATACCAACTCCAACTCTCTCTCTACCCATACTATCGTTTCAGTCAATACATAATTAATTCCTGTACTCAGAGTTAGAAGAAATGGAGAATGGAAATCAGTCATCTTTCTGGCAATTTAGTGATGATATTCGGCTCGAAGGAAGCAATTTGGCAAGTCTTTCTTTGAATGACTCAATTTGGAGCACCAACTATTCGACAAAACGCCCCACTGAGCAGAGGCGGAATTTCGACATAAGGGTTGGTCCCAGTGAGGTTAATAACTCTTTCAATTCAATCAACCCAGTTGATAATTCCAAGTCTGATTTCAATAGCTTCAATTTTGGCTTCAACAACGATGGATTGAAAGCTGGGGTGAAAAGTAATAATAGTTCTGGGTATGGTCCTGTTGGTTTGAACAGTGAGATCAATTGTTTCAATTCAATTAACTCATCCTTCAACAACCCAGTTGATGATTCCAAGTCAGGTTTCAATGGCTTCAATTTTGGGTTCAGCAACGATGGATGGAAGGCTGCGTTAAACAGTAATAATACTAATTCTGGTAACGGATCCATCGGGTTGAACCGTGGCTTCAACAAAGGAATCTACTCGACCCCTTCGCTGAATTTTAACAGTTACAGTAAGGGTAAGAATCTTAACAATGTTCTAGCGAACGGAAGGGTAGATAAAAGTAGTAAAAATGAAGATGAACATGGCTTTGGAGGGAATAAAAGTGGAAAGAAGAATAAGAATAACAAGGAGAGCAACAATATCAATAACGGTGAGAAGAGTGCTTCTGATAAGAGGTTCAAGACTTTGCCGCCCTCAGAATCTCTGCCTAGAAATGAAACAGTTGGCGGTTATATCTTCGTTTGCAACAATGATACGATGCAAGAGAATCTCAAGAGAGAGCTCTTTGGTATGTCATAATTTATTCATTACTTTCTCTTTGATTTTGTTGCTATGTTTTATTACTGTTTGCTAATTAATAAGTTGGATTAGATAGTGTTAAGGTAGTTAAAAAAGTGGAACTCTCTGTCCATTTAGACTGTCCGGTAATGAATATGATCATGCCCACAAGTTTATGTTGGTTAAAGTTTCTATTAAAGGATTGCTTTGGACTATGATGTTCTTGATGGGATTATCTGATGCAGAAGACTTGTTTAGACTATGGAATTTTTTTTCCTATCTGAGAATCAAATTATTAAAACATTTAAATGATAAGAAAGCTGTGATCTTTTCGTTATTCTTGGGAGTCTTGGGCGTTTTATTGATGTTCGTCTGGATGTTTTTTTCCCTTTTTGGTTGGAAATTGGTTTCTTTTTTATTACTAATTTTGGAATCTGAAAAGAGTTCTTCGATATAATTGCATATTTTGTTTTTACAGAAAATGGTTTCAATGATATGATGTGGTAATTGGTTGTATCAATTGTTCTGTCGTTTAAGAACATTTGTTTCATGATCATGAAATGAAACAGAGAGTACAATGTCCCAAGCAATCGATTTATGCAATCTAGTACTTTGTATTGTGTAAATTATCTACTGGAGATGTAACTATGAATCTGACTATAACGTTATACAAAGACTATTGGTAGTTCGGAATTGATTAAGAAGAGAAGCATATTTATCCGAAGTCAGTTTGAACTAGCATCGATTAATTCTATCAAATACTGGATCTATCATGTTGACTGCATCTTCGTCTGTGCGCTGAATGACATGTTTTACAATGTTCTTTTTTCAGGGTTGCCTCCCCGTTATCGAGATTCAGTCCGAGCAATTACTCCAGGATTACCTCTCTTTCTCTACAACTACTCAACTCACCAACTTCATGGAGTTTTTGAGGTTTGTACAAAACTATGTTATGTTCAAGTCATACCTACTTTTGTTGCACTGTTGGAGGTTATGTGGTGGTTACTCAGCTCACCTAAATTGTACATGCTTTCTAAACGTATATATGAATCTTTCAGGCTGCGGGTTTTGGTGGCACAAATATTGACCCAACAGCTTGGGAAGACAAGAAATACTCTGGTGAATCGCGCTTCCCTGCTCAGGTGTGTATTAGTCATTATTCATACTGTAAACTTTGAGCACGATTCGTTGGAATATGTGGAGCCTGCCCGTTCTAATCTTGTTGACCACAAATTTTTTAGGTGTATTTGGGTTAGGGTTTTTTCAGGCATTCAAACATATAATAAGTTTCCCTAATCCCTACTATATACAATGCCCGAGCTTATAATGGATGTTGATAATGTTGTTTATTCTCATCCTTATTTACGCTATAAAGAAATTGTGCAAAATAAATTGAGTTGAATGAAACGTTATGTTAGCTGAAAACGAAGATAATAATTTCAGTTCAATTGTTTTGAATGATCTTTGGTTACTGGAATGATTTTGAGATTTACAGATATGTTCGTTTGCAGGTGCGTGTGATTACAAGAAAAGTCTGCGAGCCTTTGGAAGAAGACTCTTTTAGGCCAATTCTTCACCACTATGATGGTCCTAAGTTTCGCCTTGAATTAAATATTCCCGAGGTATTTGTACGTCTCCTTTGTCAAGAATCCGTTGCTTCAAAAAAACTATATCTCATGGAATCGAAATGAATATTTCTTACTACACGTCGTAACTTTCTGAAAAACTTATCATTGATCCTTCTTAACCTAATCGGGTATGTTTGGTACACACTACAATTTTTATAGAGGATAATAAACGGGATTTTAACTTAATCCTATCGTATATTCTCGAGCTTAACATAAACATGCCATTAAAGTTCTATCCTGCTTTTGTTATTGCAGGCGATCTCGCTCTTGGATATTTTTGTAGAAGACAAACTTTTGATCGTTTGAGGGACCAGAGCACGGTAATCGGTACACACACATTATACAACACAATGAAGTATGAAGGAACTAGGAGGAAATAATGAATATACACACAGTTGTAAGTTTGAAGCACAATGAAGTTAATACGAGAAAAGAATAGGCAATTATCATATGTAAATATGAACTTTGGAATGTAATAAAACTTCTTCGAGGAGTTCAAATACTTTCTTTTTTGTAATATGGCAAAGCTCAAATATTATAATTTATATGTAATCGAAAGCTGATTTTAGCTTAATTGTGTTGGCATGTTGCAAATTTGAGTTAGTAGTAGAATTTTTCATTATAATGTATTGTTGTCCGTCGTCGCACTCAAAACGTCAAAAATCTTGGGTGCCAGTAGTTGCATTTGGTGAGTCCTTGAAGCTTCTCACATCAATGTCAGAAGCAGCATTACAAGTAATATCGATATTTAGACCTTGTTTGGGGCGATTAAAAAGAATTTTTTGATAAAATTTGATAAAATGTGTGGTTGAAAAGTTACGAATCTCACAAAATATGTGATTAATATTAATTGTTGATTTTGATCGAAAATGATTTCCTACCTATAGTGGGTGGCACCATGGATAGATTTTGACATAGATTAAATCAAACAGTGTTGATCACTAAGTAAATAGTGTTAATCGGTCCTATACCAATTGCATGGACGACGGTGGTTTGTCGGCATGGCCAAATCACCAGTCCTTTTCAAAAATATCTTTTGAGGATATTTTGTATCATATTCAATATTTGACCACACAGCTGTATTTTGTCCCTTATTCATTGTAGTTTTTTTCTGAATGTCTTATATCAATATTTGTTGATATTAGAGAAGAGGGATTGATCAAAGTTTAAACAAGAGCCTGATCAAAGTGTTTTTTTTTTCCTCCAAAATTCAAATTTTTGTGCACGGTTTTTCTCAATGCCAAAATTTAAATCACTAATTTATTCTTATTCCTCCATAATATGTCAATTTCATCAAAATCTAAAATTCCTTACCACTCAACTTTTCAACGTCAACGATGACCACAAATATTTAGCCACCATACCAACTATTTTCTCAACTTGCTGTTAGTATTACAATGTTTCAAAAAATAAATAAATTATAAAATATCTGAGTTGATCACTAAGCTTGAATGAGACAATATTAATCAATCTCATTCACCTTCAAAAATGACAATCAAAGAGGACAAAACAAGCTATACCATAGCATGCAACAAACGCAACGCCCTGAGACCCCACCTCTAGGGCCAGTCCTGTGATTTTTGAGGTTCTATGTGAACTTCATAAATTGAGCCCTCCAAAATAAACGTAAATGTAAAATTCAACAGTATACTTACTCTGTTCAGGCACGTGCAGTCACTTTTAGTTAAAGCTATCATATGAATTGCAACAATTATATGTTAAAAATACAAAATGGTTTCCAAAATGCTACGAACATGCTCAAATAATATCTCCTATTTCATTTTGCATAAACTAATAAATAAGCATACCCCTCTTGCCACCATTGTAGAAAACTGGATACCCTTCCAGCAATCCAGTCTCAAAAAGCTCCCTGACAGTTGTCGGCCTCTCTTTTATTGTAATTTTCTTAGACATCTTCATTTCCATCTTCTTCGCCGATGTGCCCAACCCACTCAAATCTCCATTCTCTAATCTCTCCAAAACCACTGCATCCTGTAATTCTCACTTTCCGTTTCCGAACTATCAGCATTCAATTTCAAGGCCGACCATGTAAATCTTCTAGGCAAGTCACTCTTTGCTACTTCTGCCTTAGGTTCCTCTTTCACTTCAATCTCCAACATTTCGTTCTCAACATCACCTTTTAAATCCCGAAGCCTCTAAACAACCGTCACCTCCACCTGCATTCACTAAATCACTTCCAAACTTGCACCTCCACCATTTGAACTCACAGTTTCTACATCTCCATACAAATGTTATTTAATAATTGGGCCAAAATTGAGACCCTCAGTTTCCCAAAAAAAAAAGTGGTCCAAAAAATGAGGTCCCTCCAGTTTTGGGCATGAGCCACGGACCTCATCCGCCTCGCCTTAGAGCCGATCCTGCCCACCACCTCTTACATCAATGAACCATTGTATATTCTCTGTTTTTTAATAATTGAACATATTTTCATCCATCACACTCTAAAACTAATCAAATTTGAAAGTAAGTATTAACATTTAGGCTTAATCGCACAAAACGTCCTTACGTTTGGCATGTATTGTCTAAAACGTCCATACGTTTTAAATTTTTGCATTTCCACCCCTATTTCAACGTTTCATTGCGAAAAATGTCATTTTCACCTATTTTAACGTAAAATGACAAATATACCCTCCTATATAAATAAAACCAAAATGAAAAGAAAAGAAAAAAAAGAATAAATTGCAATCTTACTCCTAAACTTTTTTAAAAATGCAAATGAGTCCAAAATTTATGAAAATATAAAAAAAAAAACAAAAAAAAAAAAAACTCTCTCGACGATTTTTTAGAAAGATTCTCTTCCCTCGCTGTTTGGCAGGGTCTTGGTTTTAGATAACCTAATAATTGTAGGGCCTGAACCCGATTCGAAGAAAGTGGGTCAGTTGCAGGGAACTGTTGGGCTATCG
>CAIGRP010062438.1:0-10883 GCA_903798385.1 Fraxinus cuspidata | reverse complement strand
AAGTGTAGAAAAATGCACTTATCACGGGGTACTAGAAAACACGGATTCTCTATAATCAATATAAGTGCTTGTAAAAGCTTGATGACTACATCAATATTCATGTTTTCGCCTTGAAAAAAATTACTCATAGTATTGATTGCACGCAACAAGTTATACCAAATTACCATACCAAGCAAGAAGACAAAATTTTCAAGTTCATATATTGCTAAGGACTCGGCTCCAGTTTTTGTTTCAGGGTCTTAAACAATGATTGCCAAGTCAAATGAAGCATCTTTTATTTATATGGATGCTCTTTTATAGTCTTGACACTTTTCACATGACTTTTTCAATGTGTTTGTGACAATGGTTTAAGTGTCAAACCTTTAACTTTATCTTTAAAAAATTTCAATCGCTTGGGAGAAGAAGAGAACAATGTGTAGATGTGGTGTATCATATCAAAGAAGGATAGAGCTTTAGAACAACAATTTGCCATATCACATAATACTAGATTAAGTGTATGACGTCCACATGCAATATAGAAAACTCTAGGATTGATTTCAAGTAACCTTCTTTTTAACACTACTATGTCTCCTGCTCATGTTAGCTCTATTGTCATATCATTGACGTTTAATATTTTCAATATCAAGCTCAAAATTATTTAATACATTTTTCGACGAAAAGTTCAAGTCTTAATGTATCATCCACCTTTAAAAATTCAATCCCATATTTTTGTACTATCGGCAAGTCTATTGAGTCATCCACGCATCGTGTTACTAGGAACATTTGCTTCTCATGACTCGCAACTGGAGTACAATCAGGTATGACGGAAAAATATTTTGCATGTTTCACTTTTGTAAAAATTGTACTTTTCACCTTGCCCACCATTGTTTGTATCAATTCATTTTGAATATTAGGACCAAGATATGTGTACTGAATCTCATGTGCTTGAGTAGGTCAAATGTGTTATTCCCTTTACTGAATCAAACTCAGCAATCATTTCTATCATTTGCAAAAAAAATGTACATTGTTCTCAACATAAAGTTACTCACAATCTCCTCGAAATGCCAAAGTATTATTAGTGAGTCTTTTCACAATAACAATTATTATCGTCAACTCTTGTGTCCAGTGCTATCTTTCTTTGTTGATGACCAATTATATACTTTCGCCAATTTTTTGTTTTGTTTGAAGCCAATTTTTCAATTCCATCCAGTTAGTCAAGCAAACTATATGCTCTTTAACTACTTCATGTTTTGTAAGATATCGATGCATATTATGTCGATCATTGTATCTTTCATTACCCATTTCGCTAATATTTTCATCATTTTTCTATCTTAAACTTGCAGCAAAAACAAAAGATTTTGTCCAAAGAAATTGAATACATAAATCATCTTCCATCAGTTGTCAACCTATTTACTATTAGCTGCTTATATTGTGATGATTCGAAACATTTATCTTTACTATCTTTCGGAAACATATGCCATCAACTCTTTTTGGACCAATTTTAACTAAAGAGGCCTTCATCTTTTGATCAATGTGAATGTCTTTCCAATTTTCAGGATTATCGAAATTCAAAGAAAAGCAATTCTCTTGCCATTAAAGTACTTAGCCATATCTCCAGCCTAACTTCGAATTAATGCCTGTACACTTACTCTCTTCTTCTTTTTTGAGCTCTAGACGGATATTTATGAGCTATGGTATATTGTTATTTAACTCAACAGCAAACACTAGCTAAATTTTGAGTATAAAATGGGCTCAAATTATTTTAAGAAAGAAAGATTGTAATTTTTTTTCTCGGAGCATTGTCCACTAATAATATATATGATTTTATTCACATTCTTGTATATCCAAAGCACAGAACACTGATTCATTTTCAAACCACAATAATCTATACTCGGCTCGAATGAGAAAATAAAAGAAAGTAATTTTCACTTGTACAATTTCAAAAATTTAAGGATTGAATCGGTAACTAGGGATTGAATGGGTATCTCTCACTTGACCAACTAGCCACAAACTAGGGAAAGAAACCCCAGATTCTACAAAAGAAAATCATTTTTCAACCTTTAGAATCCTTCACAGCAAAACAATAATTCAAAATTAAAAAATGGAAACAATTTAAACATGCAAAACAGTAATTCGTAGGCAGCCATAGTGTTCAACAGATCAGGAGTCGAATATTTGAGTGCCCAACGCAGCACCACAAACCACCAACACCCACTACCCCACAACCACCGACTTACTGCTTTTACCATTGTTAAAATTTTTAATTTAAAATATGAACAATGAAATATTTAAAAAATTTAAACATGCATTCATATTAATTTCATCATAGAAGTACATAAACATTTTCATATCTCGAACCCAAAATTATAGGTGGTCTCATCGAGCTAACAAATAATATATAGATAAAAATTTAAAATATAAAACACCATTTAACGGGTTAGTGATTTTTAACAGAAATGAGAATCGTCCCAATTTTTTAATGAAAAAATATCTAAGAGACTGTACTGAATAAATGTTTCAAATTTTCTCAACAAACGAAGTGTTTTTCTAGAGTTTTCAGTTAGAGAGAAGATGAAAGAAAGATTGAGAAAGGAAATGCAATCAAAGAGAGTTTTTGGTTAAACAAAAGAAAAGAAGAATACAACAAACCATGAGCCAGACTCTGAGGCTTTAATTTGGGCTAAAATTTGGGCTCCTAAATAGCTAGGCCTGAGGTGGTAGTCTCTTGGACGGTTTTGATGGGAGCTTTTATAATATAGGAAGAAAAATGGTTACTATTGGATGAAAAAACATGTGATCTCATCCCGATGGTCGATCCATATTCTTCTCGGTATCACTCTATCAATCGTAGACAAGGATCATTTAATATTTGTGAAAGGTAGTCACCTTATAGCCTAGGATTAACCTTTGAAAAATAGACTAACAAGTTGACCATTAGACACTTGTTGCATAGATGTCACATCAATCAATTATAATAAGATCTTTTTACGAAAGATCTCCTTATAGAGGTGAAGTTGGAGGTATCTTCTCTCAATAAAGAAGTTAATAGCTTTGAATTTACTCTATATCAACTCGCCTAGGCCATAGAGGGTCACCCTCTACATGGCACCTAGCTAGGGCAATGCATCACTTTGACTACCTCAATACACTGCCTTGGCTCGATTAGGTAGGACAATGATGTAGAGTGTTGGCCTGATTGAGCTTGTTATCTGGTTGCTACGTGGTGTTGTTTGAAGCCTCATTAACTAGACGATTCCAAAGATAGACAAAAGATCTATCTATGGAATAGGAAATTTTGATTTTAGTCAAGATTATGTCATTAAAACCCTTGAGCCAACTCTTGCCATAAAAAATCAAACAGTTCAAATAAAATCATTTTCAAAATAAGCTATTCCAACCCATGGAAAGAGATTTAAATATCTTCATGTGGGATTGATTCAAATTGCTGTCAAACCTCTATTTAGACTTGGTCTAGACATCCCCATTCTCCTAACTCTTAGAGATAAGAGACTTTTCATGTTTGAACATTTATTGTTATCCATGCTAGAGTCAAATCTAGAACGTTGACCAATTTTCTCAAATTGTTATCCAAATTTTGCAATCAATCTTAATGTTGGAGCTATTCGTAATGCTCTAAATCTTCAAATTCAAATAAAAAATTTCGATATCGATAATTGTTCAAAAGCATTCGTTGTAATATATGTAATATATTACGAGCTAATGAACACCTAACTCAATATTCGAGCTATTCGCTCATCTCCAAAAGAAGAAAGCCTTCTTGTGGTGTTCAACCCTCTTCATTCAAATACCATGATATCCAAAATGATACCATGAAATCTTTAATCCAGAGGATTAGAATGAGATTTTGAAAATGCACAAAACCAATTCCTATTCCTACTCCTACTAAAAGAATTCCTGATCAAATTATTTAATTTCCTGATGAACATGTCAAGGTGATTTTTGACAAAGATTCTACGTCAAATAATCTCCAAAGGCCTTATTCATCTAGATCTGAGTATAGATTTGGAAATCATTTCAATCTATTCGATTTTCAACTTCTTTTGATAAGCTCAAAAGAGTAAATTAATCCAAATATTCCAAAAACTCAATATACTACTGATAAAGAAGAATTAGAATAGGTTAATTCTCCAACTCTATCAGATATGCTGACATCTGAAAAATTAGATCAGTGGTGAAATGTTATTTCTTGATAAAAAAAATGAATTCAAAACTGATCAAACTCCTTCTGTCATAAAATTTCGTCACATTCTTAAAAAATGATTTCAAAAGAAAAAAATAAGTCTTTATGGGAATAATTTTATGATTCTCCTGAAGATTTTAGTTTCTATGAATTGGCACATTTCAAAATTTTGGGCAAGAAAATTGCAAAAAAAAAAAAAAAAAATCTCTTTAAAATACCCATGTTAACAAGAAAATGTAAAAAACTCCATCCGGTCAAAGTTTTCAATCCAAACATCCTCTGATACAAGAAATAGTTGTTCCTTATGGAAACATCGAAATTATTGTATCACCTCTCAAAAAAATACATATTCCTGCTAAAAGGCAAGAAGATTCTAGTCCTACACTTAAGGATGTCAAAAATATATTATCACAGAACAATTATACAAATATTGTTCTTCATTCTATTTGTTCTGAATTATCAAAATTGAAGCCAATTCTAAGTATGATGCTTTTTTCATCCAAAGAGGAGGGGAAGAAACATCTTGATATTGTTTTCAAACCTATTGATACAATTCTTACTCTAAAATAAAAATAATAAAAAAAAAAAGTTCATCTTTTGAATCAAGTATTTTACAAGAACTTGCAAATCAAATGTCCAAGTTAGGTACTTCTAAAAATATCAATATTATTGATAATCTAGAAGTACTTGAATCTCAGTTTATTGAAAATGAGACTTCTCAAATAATTAAGAGGAAAAAATACAAAACTTCCAACTTTTTACTCTCGTCCTTCTTATCTCAATATGTTATATGAGAAAAAAAGAAGAAATCTCAAGCTAAATACACTAGCGAGGAAATCATCGAGTGGAATATTAATGGTTTAACTGAGTATCAAATTCTTCAAACTCTTGAAAATTTGGCGTCTCTATATAGCCTATACATGTAAAGAAATTATTCCTGTTACTGTCCTTGGCAATCCTTGGCAATTTATTCTGTGATTTAACCGGACAGCTTAAAAGTTGGTGACCATCTTAGGAAGAAGACCGTTACAAAGTTATTCAAGCTACTAATGATCAAAATGATAGTTTCAATATTCTTGTCTTTTCAATTCTCACACACTTTATTGGAACTCCATCTCTTCTTCAAGATAGAACATCTGAAATTTTATTAAATCTTTTCCAAAACTTCAAGATTTTCGCTGGTATAAGGATATGTTCCATACTAGAGTTTTGTTCCGAGAGGATTGTAACCAATCTTTTTGGAAAGAATATCGAAACTCTTTGCTAAAAGAGTTAGGAACGCCATCAAACTTTATCATAATGATATCATTCCATGTGCTTTATTAACTTATNAAACTTTATCATAATGATATCATTCCATGTGCTTTATTAACTTATGGTAAAATTATTAATTTTGTCAACAGAGAAGGATTAGCACTATGTAATGATATCAAACTTAACGCAAAATTGAAATTAGAGAGATCTAAGAGTCGTAAAGAACTCGAATCATTCTATGATCAATATGGCTTTGAGAAAGTCATTTCTCCTTCCTCAAGACTGAGAAAAAAAATCTTCCTTCTTATCTTTTCAAAAGAATTTTTTTATCAAAATTATCCTCCTAGAAATTCAAAAAGAAAGTTTTTTAAAGAATTGAATTTCAAAATCTTCAAACATCACATGTTGGGAACGTAATCAAACTAGTTAATATTCCAACAAATGTCTTATGAAGGGAAAGACTAATAAACTTCAAATTGATGAAGCTGTTAAACTTCTCAATTTACTCAATTCCAGCTCAGGTGAAGAATTAGATTCTAAACTCGAACTTGTTTTCAATAAGATTCCGATATTGATTTTAGCTCAAATTCCTATTTTACTTCAAGCCAAGGAAAATAAGTTTGTGGTTATAAATCCATAAACATTCTTACAAAAGAAGAAGAACTTATTCAAGAAATAATTGAGAATGTTGAAGATCCTCAATTAAAGAATAAATTTTCTCTTCCTTTACCAAATTCGTCTAAATCTCCTGTAACATCGTTTAATATGAAAGATATATTAAATAGGTTTAATACTGAAAGCTCCTCCTCCTCCTCAAAATCTTCAACTTCTGAATTGAGATGAGAAATCAATGAAATGATATCTCAAACGAATTCATTAGAGCGTCAAATGAAAGATGTACGAATTGAAGTTGATTTCTCAAAAACTAAATCTTTGAAACTAGAAAACAATTATTGTCATGACTCCTCTTCTGACGAAGAAACTCCTCATGAAAATTCTCAAACTGAAGAAGAAAAGATCAGCGTCATCAATCAAATCCAAATTAAAAAATGGTACTACAATATGACTATTGTAGTTAACAAAGAATTCAATTTCACTTCTAGAATCTTAATCGATTCTGGAGATGATCAAAATTGCATTAGGGAAGGATTAATCCCTACAAAAATATTTTGAAAAACTATTGAGCGTCTTTATTATGCTAGTAGTAAAAAGCTTGAAATAATCATATATTTTAAAAAATTATTAATAAAATTAATTTCAAGAAAAACATATTGAATTTATCAAGAAGAAATTAAATTTCAAGGAATTGAGGAACAGTTGCAAAAGAAAGATCTGTTAAATAGATAACTCAAATCTGTTATCTTCTCAGAATTTGATATGGAGGCAGGCTTCTAGCAAATTCAAATCAAAGAAGAAAATAAATACAAAATTGTTTTCAATGTTCCTTTTGATCAATATGAGTGGAATATTATGTCGTTTGATCTAAAGAATACTCATTTAGAATTTCAAAAAATTATAATGACATACCATTGTAAACTCAATGCTACAGGATAGACTAAATCCAACCCTAACAACAACGGGACCACCCTACGCTCTCTCAGCATCATGGGCTGACCAACACTCCAACAGGTTCCAAGGTAACCAGTTTCTCCTATGACACTGTTCCTAAAACATCACGACACTATAACCTAATTGTAGGTTGGGTCAGATTCAATCTATCCTGTAGAATTGAGTATACTGTGGTATGTCATTGTAATTTCATTTTATTTAATTATATCTTTAGTGTCTAATTGGTTTAAGAAACCTAGTACTTCAAAAACTTGAAATGATCATTTTTCAAATACTCTTCAAAATGAAGAAGAATTAGATCAAGAGCATTCATTTGCATTTGATAATTTCAATTCTCATGAATTTCAAATTGCTATGATACCAAAATGGCCCAGGGGATGGGGATAGTTTAGAATACTTTGAAATGATAAAGGAAGATTTAATTGAAATGAAGAATTAATTTATCTAAAAACTCTTCAAGAAAGCTTAGGATTTCCTTGTATTCTAAAATTTCTTTTAAATCATTGTATACAAAAATGGTAATTCTTCAATTTTTTCTTCAATGAATTAATTTTTCTTTTCAATTAAATCTTTATTTATCATTTTAAAGTATTTTGAACTATGCCCCCCGTACCCGAGGCCATTTTTGAAACTTCCTTGAATTGCTTTGAAAGAATCTTGAATACTAACTTAAGGACAATTATTTATATTCTGTTTATTTACCACTAACTTCGTTTTGTTGTTTTTCTCTGGCCTTTTGAATATTGAAACCAAATTTTCTAAATGAACTTAATAAAGCTGAAAGATTCTTTTATTAAAGTCACTTTTTTAAAGTATGTCCATTTTTTATTGTCTGTAGTGTCGGCACAAATAACTATTAAGGTGGCAAACATAATTGAAAGAAATTTTAGAAACAAACTGCTAGCCCCTCACTATTAAGGTGGAACTTGAACCACCATTTTATTTTGAATCTTCGAACAATCTTTTTAACATTGATTCAGAATCAGTTCTTTGAAGGATATTGAAGTCTCAACAGTGCAAACTTCGCACCTCAATTTTCAACTTTTTTTTAATGACTTGTCTGCAAATTTTGGAGCAACCATCATTTTCTGTTGTGTGGATTACCGAAAATGCCCTCTTCAAGAAGAATAAATGAATTACTGAAGGGCTACGTTGGTAATTTTATTATCTAATTTAATTTGGAAAATTTGCATTTTTTTTGCCTTCAATCTTTCCATATAGTTATCCAATATTCTTTTAGCAATAGACATCTAAACCTTTCATTTAAAGTGCGTTTGGTTTGTTATTTTCAGCCTATTTTCAAATTTCAATTTTACAAAACAATGAAATGTGTTTGGTTTGATATTTTTGAAAATACATTTTCGAAAACAAGACTAAAATTATAGCATAAAACTCAAAACTCATTTTTGATATTTTAATTATGAAAAATACTAAAGGTACCCGGGCGTTTACACGCCCGGTTACCCGCCCCTCACAAGGTAGAGGGCGCCCCCGCCAAAAAGCATGGGCCCCCCTCTACCTAGTGAGGGGCTAGCAAAGCCCTTTAATTATTTTTAGTGAAAATTCTGAAACGACTCAAAATATGGAAAACAAACGTTTAAATAAAATTTCTAAAACATAAAAAAATAAATTCTAACTAATAAATTATATATATATATATATATATATATATATATTTATTTATTTATTATTATTATTTTTAAATGACCACAAATAAATATATTCGCAATTCACGTCATGAGTTTTTATTTTTATTTCCTATATTTGAACTCGTTTTATTATTTATTTTTAGTTTACTTTTGTAGTGAGAAAAATATTGTATGATTCACCGACTTTAAAATGTACATATCACTTGATAATATATTAATATAAAATTGTTCTATTTTTACTGATTAATCAAATATAATGAAATAAAACTACATGAAATATTTTTTCAAAATTTCAAACCAAACGTGTTTTCTAATTTTCTATTTTGAAAAATAATTTTCAAAATGACAAACTAAACGTTTTTAACAATCTCAAAACAAAAATTGAAAATGAACTCAAAACTGAAATATTTACGTGTAAAATATTTTTATTTGGACAATATGTAGTTAAAAATGAGTTTGAAAAAAAAAGAAACTTTTAAATAATGAAGCTCAAACAAGGACTTAATTGCAAATCACGTTCTTCCATTATTTCTTCCAGTTAAATTCACTTAAAATGATGAATTTGACATTCTCTTTAAACAAACAAAAATAAAAGAAATCAACAAAAAAATGCAGAGGACCGAAATCTTTTGAAAAATACAAATAGATAATACCAAATAAAGTTTAAAATAATTAAATAAAAATAAAAATAAAGAGAAAGAGAAAACATCTTCCCAAGCACTCTCCCCTACCCAATCCACCCTCATAACCCCACCTAAATCCCCACCACCACTCCACGTTAAAGTTACCCCTAATCTCATTTCTCATTTCTCTAAATCCTAATTCCAATTCGTCATTTAAATAGGTGTGATCTATTTGTAATTTTGAGAGATATGCAGCATTGAAATAGTGAGTAATTAACTCGAAGAAAAGAGAACTACATTCTTGGTGATTCAACATAAAAAGATGGAACCAGAAAGAAAATTGCTCTTTTCAACTCATCAAACTTCAGTGCATGCGGTCATAGCACTTTATACCGACCTCGTCTCCCTTACTTCCAAGCTGCCATATACCGACCTCATCTCCCTTACTTCCAAGCTGCCAAATATAGTGCAAGAAAATTGAGGAAATTATAAAAGACAAAAGTCATCAAATAAATATTTTGAAGTAAATTTAGCTTTAGATCCCCTACATAAATATATGTTCAACTAAAACCTGTTCTACTACAAAACACAAAAGGATTCAACTTCATGAGCTTTTTACATTCTTTACCAAACATGCCTTCCAAGAAATTCATATGCCAAATCTTGAATTGATCATCAATCACATATCAGCTCAAGCCCACCACAAAACTTAATCTTTAGCTTTAAATGAGAAATTTACTGTTGATGAGCCCTAAATTCCTCTAAAAACACATCAGACCAAAAAATATAAAACTCTGAACCAAAATCCCAAAACCAAAAAAAATTAATTTAGATCACAGTTTTCACTCAATCATCGAACTCTAACTCACAATCACTAGAAATCTTCGATCTGATTTTGAAAACCAAGTTTCACTGCCAAAAAGGCCCCATAATATGTTCTTCACACAATTCAACAACTTCTACCCACGTCTCAAGCATATTTTCACCTGATTGAGATTTGACTACAAATTGTTAAGTTGTGGAACCTAATTATTACCGTTGTGCAAATATGTACATGGATCAACCTTCATAGTAAGGTTGTAGCGGGGGTGGAAGAGGACAGAAAGCCCCCTTTCGGGGGTGTGGAGGGGCGAAGCCTGACAAGAATTATGTATGCTTTGATACCACTTGTTATAAATAAAAGGCGAGATTATACGGCACAATATTAAGTTACAATCACAATACAAGAAAAACTAGGCACAGGATTGGAGAATTCAATATAATATGGAGAAATAATACAATGAGTATTGTGTTTATAACTTGTTTAACTTGTGTCTAAAGCCAATAATCACATGGAGTATATATGAGACCCAAAGGAATACATTATAGGTGGAAAAATAATTAAAAATGAGCTAGAAAAATGGAAATAAAATTTTCCCGGATAACATCGACGCTCGAACGGTAGCCTTACACAAGGTGACTACCACGCAGTGCTCGAGCAGTAACTTGGCACCAAGAGAGTGGCATGAAAGCCCGAGAATAGCTAACCTAGAGGGAGTGAATTGGTTTCTAAAACTTTTTTGATTAATTAACTTAAAATCAAGCACGTGATAACTAAATAGATTAATT
>CAIGRP010062435.1:0-24017 GCA_903798385.1 Fraxinus cuspidata | reverse complement strand
TCTCAAAATGGCTGCTGATATTGTTGTAGTTAGTTAAATCTTGTTTCCTATTAATAATAGATAATGTCTGATCAATGGAGACTTATTGAACCATCAAGCAAACAAGAGTCAAGTTTATGGATAGTCCTCTATGTTGTTAAACCACCAGTGGACATAGAAAGATTTCTAATCCTTAATAATTACTAATAGATAGAAATGTAATATATAATATGTTTTTATTTAGTTTATTAGTAAATTATTTAGTATTGTTTAGAAAAAATTAAATAATTCTTTTAAGAATTCTTTTTTTGAATAACTATATACTAAGTTATTCTACGTATAAATCAGTTCACACATTTTTTTCATTCTATGTTATCTTTTATTATAAGTTACTAAATTCTTTATCCAATTTTATATATATGTTAGACATAATCAAGTTATTTAGTGAAATATTATTATGTTAATCGTTTAGAATGTATATATATGTAATACTTTTTTAGGATTTGATATTTTTACAATTTTTTATTATTGTTTAATTAGTTATGGCATTCAAGTGATTTCATTGGAAAAAAACAGTTTTGATAGCAACTCTTCTTTTAATGTCAACGTAAACAACTTCGTTCTATTTTTGAGTGAAGAATTTTACTTTTAATCATCCCAAATATCCATTTACTATTTTCACTTATAAGCTTGGAATATAACCTATGCAAACATGATCAAAGTCACCCTTCCATAACCTTATACCACCTTCTTTGGACTTCACCACCCTAATTTGGGTTCAATAACTGGAACTTATTTATACTGAGATGATACTAATGCATTTTCATTATGCTGAGAAGGAATACCAACATTCCTTCACCAACCCTCTTGCCAGAAATTGACCTTATAAATTCACATAATTCTTTCCTTTGTTCCTTAGGTTCGTGTTAAAAAAAAAAAGGAGGTGTGAAATATCGCAAGCATATGGAATCACTAACAAGTAATCAAATACAAATGTAACAAAATCAATTGATGAAGTGAGTGGCTTTATATTTGTATCTAATGATAATACTAAACACTACCTAAATGCATGTGAAGATTGTTTTGAGGAGGTATATATGAGCAAAGCGTGTTAAGAATCCAACTTCACCATTAATCTCATGTTCTAATTGACATTTGATAATCATATTTTGTTCAACCACCTCTCCCGAACAAAATATTTCTAAATACAACCTGAAATATCATTATCTCAAATTCGAATGCCTAGATACTCATTGATTCCTGAGAATGTCCATTTTGATTGTATAAGGCACAAACAATTATTCATAACATCTATAGGATCTTATGTTGATTATTACAATGTGCTAAACTTATTTCATATCTTTCGAAGATAAAAAAATAAATCACGTATTTTCAAAATGGCGATCAAGCATTCAATTAATCAATATAAATGTGATACCAATCAATCAACACAAATCATACTAAAAGTGAAATCTTGGAATTAAAAACTGTTCATTAGGGTTAACATCGTCATCCAAGCCTAACATTCTAAGTCCCTGTTTGGTATCGCTTAAAAATTTGATTAAAATTCAAGTCAATGTCAACAATTAATTTAAACCACACATTTTATAGGATTTACAATTTTTCAATCACCATCAATTTTTATCAAAATCTGCTAAAAATTCGATTTTAATCTCTACCAAATAGGCTAATTATATAAAATAACAAAGTATTGATTAATAATTACTAGGAAAACATGATTGCAAAAAGATGAACACCTTTCCTTGAATTCCTTCAACTGAATCTTCAATTAATTCTAGATTTTCTCTTGCTTTGGATCTTCAATTCCGAGCTTGATTGTTGTACTGTAACTCTTTGTAAACTTCTCTACGTTCTCATGTCCAGAATCTTGAATTTGGAATCCCAAGGTAGGTTAAGGCATGAGCCCATAGCTATGAAGAGATCAAAGCCAAAAAGGAAACANTGTCCATCACTGCAATCGCAAAGGATTCTGATTTGCGTTCTGCTTAAACCCAAATTGGCGTTGTTGTCGCAATGCCTTATGGTCTGTGATCGCAAACCATAAACTTTGGCTGGTTTACATCTTGGTCCTCATTTTCAGCTTCTAGCTCAACTCAAGTCTTTCTAAATCGCAACTTTAGCCCTTTATCTTCCAATTCAAGTCACTTTGATCCCCATCTCCTAGTCTATGCAAAATCTTGTCAATTTCGCACGATTTTCATTCCTTTCATCCAAAAATCATCCAATATCAAGTTTTACTAAAACAAACAATAACAATATTCACATGAGATTAAGCAATAATTCCCTAAAAGTACTCCAAAATATCCACTTTTGACAGCCTAAATAAATATAAAAATAACATTAATCAATTGTAGACAATGTATCCCTTCACTCTTATTATTCCTTTACGAAACTACTGACATGGTAATCCTCTTCCTCTTCTTCTATATTTTCCAGTAATTGTTGCGTTTAATAGTTCTAGCTGTATTTTTCATGTTACATTTTGGTATTCCCTTCCATTATCTGTAGCATTGATGGGGCGTTTATAAATGATATGTGCGAAGATGTAAAATGTATACAATAGAAAAAATAATAATTGAATAAACATTACAACAATCAAAGCAAGTAATACAATACATAAACACTGGCTCATGTAAAACATTAACAACATCTAAGTTAAGTTAAAATCTATAGACTACTATATGACACTGACAATTGTATTCAAATATCAAAGAAAGCAACAAATCTCCACTTCAGCCACCATGAGGTCTGTCTCAGCATCTGTCTATGTTCTAATCACGGCCTGTCACAAGAGGTTTTGAGAAAATATTACCAACTGTTTAATTGGAAGGTGGTGGAGACAGGACTGGAATGGTAGGAATGGAAGGGATATTGGGGACAGAGGGGAATGAAGGCATTGGGGGCAATGAGACCTTGGGCATGCCAGGAATGGCTGGAATAGTTGGCTGGGTTGGGATGGTTGGAATGGAAGGCATCGGTGGAAGTGCTGGTTTTGGGAGACTTGGGATGATCGGAATGGATGGCATTGGTGGCAAAGATGGCTTTGGTAATGATGGAATCGTCGGCATTCCTGGCAGAGGAGTTGGCAAGGACTGCAGCAGATTACGGGCAGCCTGGCATTTTTGATTGCTAAAGAGGACAATAACTGCAAGAAAGAGAATGCAAGTGTAAATGCATCTACCCATGATTGTTTGAAGATTGAAAGGAAGTAGATGGACTATTTTCCGAGATCAGTCGGGACAGGAAAAGTTTTGAATTTGAAGGTGGAAAAGAAATGGAATTTGGGTGTTTATTTATAGTGGGAGTTCATTGCCAAGGTGCAAACTATATGCAAGCTGTTGGTGGAAATTAGTTCAGTTTGGTTATGACTCTGATTGGGGGTATGAAAATTCAATACATGGCTGCTGAATTTTTGTTGTTCGTTAAACTTTCAAGGAATTAGGAAACAAGTGGCAGGTTCAGGAATTAGTCCTTTTTCTAGAGTTTAAGCTGTTTAAACCACCACTAGACATGAAAGCTCCTATAATGCTTATATAAGCATAGAATAAAAAAATAAACTAAAAACTCGTATCTGACAAAAAATGTAATCTTTAGAAGAATATAATAAGATGTTGAGTTATGTATCATCATAAGAATAATGCTCTTTGACCTTAAAATCTGAAAACGTAATTCTGCCACAAGAATATTATTAAAAACAATCATATATAAGTTGGACTCGAAGGCATTACTAGAGTACAAAAAAAAATTATAGATCTTACTTTCCACACACGTGCAATAAATTTTATCCGCAATAAATGTACAACCAATAAGACAAAACTATTGCAGCTCCAAAGTATATCTTATAGAGGAAACTTCTCCAAGTGTAATCATAGAATTATTGATACAGTCATGGGCGGACGCAGAAGTTGAAAGTTTGGGGGGGCACAATCGAACTTGCAAAGAAGTTGAGAGATTTTACAATCGAAAATTTACGTCCAAAAAATGATACTCCATATAATTTTGCATACGAAAATTTACATGAGATATGACTTTTTCGGATGTGAAATTTCGAAAATTTTTTGTCATATTCCTAATAAAATTTCCTAGTAAAATGATGAAAATTATATTGAGAAATTTGCATTGCAAAAATAATAAATGTTAATGAAATAATTGAATTTTTTTTAAAAAAGTGCAAGTTAGACGTATTTATTTAAGACTTACATTTAACATATTTTTAACTATTTTCGATAATTGTTTGGACTATTCGATATGNTTGTATCGCAAAAATAATAAATGTTAATGAAATAATTGATTTTTTTCTTAAAAAATGGTAGTTAGACGTCTTTCTTTAAGACTCATATTTAATTTATTTTTAACTATTTCGATATCTGTTTGGACTATTTGATACGTACATAATGTAGTTCTCGAAATAAGTTTTGAGGTGACATAAGTAATTTGTAAATTCGATTAGCGTACGATCGTCGGAGAAGTTTTAAAATTAGCATGTTATGAAAATGCAAATTTATTGTGATTTGCCCTTGTTTGGTGGAGATTAAAATCAAATTTTAGTAAATTTTGATAAACAGTTATGGATTCCATGAAATATGTTATTAAACTTAATTGCTAGTTTTGATTTATATTAAAGTTTAGATTTCAATTGATATCAAACGTGATTTTATAAAAAGAAAAAGAAATTCTGAAAAGTTGGGGGGTGTGGGGGCACGTGCCCCCCCTGGATACAGTGCAAAAGCTTTAACGATTCAAACCTAGAGCTCTAGAAGTGTAGAAAACGTACATGATATGTAGAGAGATTGGTCGATGCTATCGAATGTAATGATTCTAGTCCAAAAAGACTCCAGAGTGGCATATTGATACAAGATGAACCTCTATAAATTATAAATACAAAGCTGAAATGTTGTTGTATATCCGAACTAGAATTTTGAAATCCTTAGCATGCAATCTCAAGTTATGCATAAAAAAACATTCAAAATCATATTCATTAATGAAGCAGGTTACATGTACATGTACAGATATAGAAGCCCTACAGACACTCACAAGGGGTTGGGGGGTAATCTTTTTTACATTTTTATTGCGCGCGACCCACCCTCATGTGAGAGGGAGCAAGGCTTTGAAAATTTCCTTCATTAATAAGCCCTTGTTTGGCCCCTATTTCATAAAACTAATTTTTTTTTCTAAATTCATTTAAACAATATATAAATAAGACCCACAACTTTTGTCAATTTTTCAACTACACATTTCAATAGTATTTTTCAAAATCTACTAAAAGTCTAATTTTTATTCATATCAAACAAGGGCTAAAAATCGTTCAGAAAAAATAAATATTATGAGATGTGAAGGCAGAAAAACAATACATAAAATTGCAGTAAATTGAAGTTTACAAATTTACCGCAATATTGTTTATTGTTTTTCTGCATTGACATATCATAACATTTATTTGATTTTAATTTTGTATATTATTTTGTATGTATTATTATGTATAATGTTAAAATAATATAAATTGTATATCATAGACTGTGTCATTATTACAAAGTAAAAGATTTATTTATAGGGTTACATCTAACTTCAAAGGGAACGATTGTATCTTAATTACACAATCAATTATTACGAAAAATAATCTCAAGTAATATATGAAAATATCATATAGAATAATATTTCCACATCTTCAACATCCCTCAAACACAATATGATGTCGTAGAAGCCAAATTGAGTTTAAAAATTAAATTGTTATGAGCAAATTATCCTTTTACAAAACCCTGAACGAACCTTCATTTCCAAGACTCAAATGGTACTTCAAAATTGCATGCCGACTAAGCCAATAAAAACCTAGAAGCTAGTGTAAAAGAAAACTATTATCCACCACGATCATTATCGAGTATTAAGGGGCACATCCCACATGTAGAAAAAACTCTCACTCCAAAAATTCATGTAATTACCCATAATTCACTCAAAAGATGAAGCCAAAGACTGACCTAACAACATGAACCTACTATAAAATGCGAATGTAATAAATTTGCGTGAAAAATAATAGTATTTTCTTTCAAACAAAGGTGTCAACAGCATAATCACCAATCCCGAAACAACCAAGGAAAAATCAGAATTCAGATTGAGCCATGAATATCGAAATATGATTCAAGCCCAACCAACCCAAATAAATTAATCTGTTGTCAAAATGGAAAATGGTAAGATGTTCATAGGCTTGAATGAATTTTCAGTAGTGCCAAATTGATTAATACATGTAGTCAAATAGAGAAGTTTGGCAACATGCACAGCCAACGTCCAAGAACAAAATTTGCCCCAGACTATACAACCCAAAGAGCAAAATATGATTTAAGCCCCAAATAGATAGCTAGCACAAGCAGTCGAAAGATGCCCACTACAATTTTCACCCAAATCATAGAATCTGCCCCATCGGCCACCCACAATTTGTAGCACCTAGGATGTCTGCCAAAAATAACCAAAATTCAATTTGCAACACTGGAGAATAGTCACTGCGGCTACAACATTAACAATCACAGTGACCAACTGTTGTAACAATCTCAACACCCGATGGGAACAACATTGATTGAGGACAACTGAAGGCGGTGTAGTTGACTCCTTCAACAAGTAACAACGAGAAGTGGGTAATGCCAAAGAGAGGCAGTAAGCAAACGACACGAGGCAACGAATTGAAAGAAATTATTAGGATTTGCAATTTTACACTTAGAGGGATGTGAAATAGATGTTACAGTCGTTGGAGCGAAATAGAGTACAACCTATGTATTCGTCAAAGAATAAATTTAGGATTTGGCCGGGACTAGTAGCACAAGGCCGCAGGAGAACGGAAGCTATTGCAAATTTAATCCAAGTTTAAAAATGGTATAATACCATGTTAGAATATTATAATAGTATATCATAAACTTGTGTCACTATTACAAAATTTACAGGGTTACATATAACTCTAAAAGGGAAAGATTGCGTCACACAATCACTTATTACGGAAAATAATCCCACTTAATATATGAAAATATCATGAAAAATGATCTTTATAATCTTTTTATTTCTTCAACATGTAACTTGGGAAAGCATGCTCAGGATATTAAAAGTTCCAATTCCCTTTTTATAATATCATTTTTGCCCTTTTTTAAAAATTTATAGAGGTTCATCTTGTGTCGAGTATGCAACTATGTAGTCTCTTTGGACAAGAATCATTACCTTCAGTAACATCTACTCACCTCTCAATTCTAGAGCACTGGTTTTATATTGACAAATCTCATGTTCCATATAAGTAATTCTATGATTAAATGTGAAGTGTCATTTATAAGATGTCATACTTTGGAGCTGCAATAGTTTTATGTTATTTGTTGTACATTTAGCCCATATTTGACAATCATTATTTAAGAAATATTTTTTCTACGTACTTATTTCCAATCATACATTTACACAATAAAATATTATGCACGTAAATCCAAAATTTTTCTCTTATTTCTATCCACATATTCTTCAAAAAGTCAATATTCAAAACTCCATTTTACCCAAATAGTGATTATCAAAAACAAGGGCTTAGTAAGGATAAAATTCATTGCACACGTGGAAAAGTAAGAACTATAAATTCTGCCCTACTCCTTTGAGTCCGACTTATAGATGATTGTTTTTATAATATTCTTGTGGCAGGATTCCAAACATATTTGAATTAGGTTTTCCCAGGTTTTAATGTCAGGTGACTACAAGTTATCAAACATTTTATCCCTGTGAAAATGCAGAACTCAACATCTCATATCATATCTTCGAAAGACTTCATTTTGTTTTCACATACGAGGTTTTAGTTTAATTCTTGATTCTATGCTTAAATAACCATTATAAGATCTTTTATGTCTAGTGGTGGTTAAACAACATAAACTCCAGGAAAAGTACTAATTCCTGAACCTGCCACTTGTTTCCTAATTCCTAGAAGGTTAAACTAACAACAAAAATGTCAGCAGCCATGTTTTGAATTTCCATACCACCAGAGTCAACCATAACAAATATCTTACATGTAGTTTGCAACCTAGGCAATGAACTCCCGCTATAAATAAATACAAGAATCCCATTTCTTTTCCACAATCAAATTCAAAACTTTTCTTGCCCCGACAGATCTGGGAAAATAGTCCTTCTACTTCATTTCAACCTCCAAACAATCATGGGTAGAAGCATTTACACTTGCATTTTCTTCTTTGCTGTTATAGCCCTTTCTAGCAATCAAAAATGCAAGGCTGCACGTAATCTGCTACAGTGGTTGCCTCCTCCTCTGCCAGGAATGCCAACGATTCCATCATTACCAAAGCCATCTTTGCCACCAATGCCATCAATTCCAAACATCCCAACTCTCCCAAAACCAGCAGTTCCACCAATGCCTTCCATTCCAACCATCCCAACCCAGCCAACTATTCCAGCCATTCCGGGCATGCCCAAGGTCTCATTGCCCCCAATGCCTTCATTCCCCTCTGTCCCCAAGATCCCTTCCATTCCTACCATTCCTGTCCTGTCTCCACCACCTTCCAATTAAACTGTTGGTAGTATTTTCTCAAAGCCTCCTGTGACAGGCCATGATTACAACAGAGACAGACCTCTTGGTGGCTGAAGTGGAGATTTGTTGCTTTCTTTGTGATTTTAATACATTTGTTAGTGTCATATAGCACTCTATAGGTTTTGAGTTATTTGTATGTTGTTAATGTTTAACATGAGCCAGTGTTTGTGTATTGTATTACTTGCTTTGATTGTTGTAATATTTATTCAATCATTTTTACACCTTCAAACGAATCATTTATAAATTGCCCATCAATGCTACAGATTAATGAAAAGAATACCTAAATGGAACATTGACAAATACAGCTAGAACTACTAAATGCAACCGTTACGGGAAAATGTAGATGATGAGGATAACCATGTCAGTAGTTTAGGAAAGGAAGAAAAAGAATGAATGAATAAATTTGTACGATTTTAGGTACCTCCTTTTGAAAACACTTGAACCTTAAGGAACAAAAGAAAGAATTAGATGTTGTGTTATATCATACATGATCAATTTCTGGCAATAGGGTTGGTGTAGAAGGAACTGTTGGTATTCCTTCTCAGCATAATGAGAATGGAAGGATGGTGTAAAGTTATGGAAGGATGACATTGATCATGTTTGCAGAGGTTATTTTCCAAGCTTATGAGTGAAAATAGAAAATGGATATTTGGATGATTATAAGTAAAATTTGTTACTCAAGAATTGAATGAAGTTGTTTATTTTGACATTAAGAAAGGAGAGTTGCTGTCGAAACCACTTTCTCCAATACAAAGACTTGAATATCGTAACTGTTAGGAAATATAAGATGAGATTATATGGCACAATATGAAGTAACAATACTAGAAGAACACGAGAAATTTGGTATAAGATAGGAGAATTCATTATAATATGGAGAAAAATACAAAGATATTGTATTTAAAATATTGTCCAACTTTCTAAAACTCATACAAAGTCATATGAAAGCCAAGAATTTCTTGAAGCATATATAAGACCCAAACAAATATATTTTAGATGGAAAGAGAATAAAAAATAGTCAGAAAAACGGAAATAAAACTTTTCCAAATAAGATTGCCGCTTGAGCAACAGCTCGCGCCGGTGAAACTCGAGCAACAACCTGACGCCAAGCAAGTGGCAGCCCGGTACTACCAATGGCTCTCAACGCTAAGTTTCGATTCCCAAATCCATTTTCTTGGCGCCTTCCAATTGCTAACTTTGATACCTCTTTAACTCATTTCTCCAATTTAAACATGAACCAACGCTAGAATTTGGGTTACATATTCATCAAATCTCCATCTTGAAACAAATTCCAACGTAATGAACGAAGTTTCAATAATTCTCCACCTAGAGACAAATTTTAGTGCAAAGAATGAACCAATAGCTCTTTATTCCAAAAAAAAAAAGATCTCCAACAAAATTCTCCTCCTCTTCCATAAAATCCAACTGGACAAACTCAATCAACTGAATCCAAACACTAGTCAGCACATTTACCTCAGGTACCAAAGTTACTCGAATTATCACCACGAGCAACAAATTTACAAATAATTTACGAATTACCAAATAGGGCAAAAACATATCATGTAACAAAATCAACACCACGAAATGATTATGTAGAAGGTTCTTCGCAAGATTCAACACTTTAAACCACACTTAAAGTGTGCGCAACTAAATCAGCTTTCATGTACTTTTATGGAGACCTAATATTTCTTTTGGGTATAACTCTAACAATTAATATGATGGCATCGCTGGTGATGGTGACAAAGCGGCATTACCATAACTTCTAATCTCAGCTAAGCTATGTTTTTTAACATGGACCTAAACCAAACTCCAACGGTATTGTACCAAACTGAATATTCAAAGTACCAAACCTCTGTTAATTGAACTTCAAATATTCTGCACAACTTACAAGACATACAACTGGGGCCTTTGCTGCCCCACCAACACAACATGGGCACTTTTACAAACCTTCAGAGCTCCATCTTACCAATGAACTAGTACATTTTTGAATCAAGAGTACTCAAGGATTTCTCTTTAAATTAGTAATGTGTCTCACCTCATCAAGTGTTATAACCATCACATCCAATATCTTAAGTCTGATCCTTCCAATGCCAGCTACCTTACAAGGTGCGTTGTTTTCCATAACCACAACACCTTTCGAAACTTCTTCATACGTTGAAAATGAATCTTGATTAGGACACATACGAACAAGGTAACCTATATCTAGAATTCAATCATCATTAGGTTTGGAGTCACCTTAAAAAATAACCAAAAGTTCTCTATCACTATAGCAATTTTCTATAATATCTACTTCCCCTAATGTTAATGGTTGTTTTCCCTTCTGATTTGATCAATTTTTCTCTATTCTGCAACTTATAGCAATCCTTTTTTATGTGTCATTTCTTCTTACAATATTTACAAATTTTATTACTGGAATTAGATTTCGAACTGCCCTTCTCATAACCACCATGAACGACAAGGCCTTTTCGCACAAATTCAACAAGATGCTCCATCTTTTCATTTGAAAACAAAGCATTATATACTTCTTTAATAGTGAAAGCATCACAACTATATAATATTGTGTCTCCAAACAACATAGATGAAGTAGGCAACAAACACTATAAAATCAAACCTAAACTCTCTTCATCATACTTAACCTTCAAGGTTTCCAAATCACCGAAAATCTTTAAAGACTACAAGGTGATTTTCTAAGGATGTACATTCTGGCATACGATGAGAATACAAATGTTGCTTCGGGTACAACTTATTAGTTAAACTCTTAGTCTTGCACAATTGCTCCAACTTCAACCGTAACATAGCTACGATCTTTTCATTCAAAACGTCCTAAAGAATATGATTCGAAAGATGAAGATGAATATGTGATAGGCCTCTCGATCCTTACGTGTTTCTCTTCCATCAACCAATTTGAAGACATCTTGTCAAATCTCAATAAAGTATCGTCCAAATCCATGTGAGCTACTAGCATAATATTATACTTCATGGTTGCCATCACAATAACAAAACCTCGAACAAATTAAACCTTAAACTCTGATACCACTTGTTAGGAAATTTACGATGAGATTATATGATAACTATAAGAACACAAGAAATTTGGCATAAAAAATGAGAATTCACTATGATATAGAAAAATAATACAAAGATATTGTATTTACAAAGTTGTCAAACCTTCTAAAACTCATACAAAGTCATATAGGACCCAAAAGAATATGATTTAGATGAAAAGATGATAAAGAAAAGAGCTAGAAAATGGAAATAAAATAGTTACTCGAGCGACAGCCTCGCGCAAGGTGAACGACGCGTAGCGCACAAACGATAACCTAGTGCCAAGCGAGCGGCAGCCCAATGCTGCCATTGGTGCTCAAACGATAAGTTTCGATCCCAAAATTAGTTTCTTGGTACGTAGGCTCCATGTTTGCTTCAAACTTTCGATTGTCAACTTTGATCCCATTTAACTCCTTTTTTCAACTGAAACATGAACTAAAGCCAAAATTTGGGTCACATATTCAACAATAACTAATGAAATGATAATTGAAAACTTCTCTCATCTCCCAACAAATTGGCAAAAATCCATTCACTTTTATCTTGAGACGATCACGACTAGATGCAATTACATGCATTTTCATCTTTGTAGTTATGGCTGTCTCCAGCTATCAAAAATTCCAGCTCTCGCATATTCTGCTGCAATTGTAACCTCCTCCTTTACCAGGAATGCCAATTATTCCCTCGTTACCCAAGCCAGCTTTGTCACCAATACCATCAGTTCCCACCATCCAGAGTCTCCCAAAACCAGTCGTGCCACCGATGCCTTCCATTCCAACCATCCCAACACAGCCAATTATTCTAGCCATTTCTGGCATGGCCAAGGTCGCATTGCCCCAATGCTTTCATTTTCTTCTGTTCCCAAGCTCCATTTTGTTCCTACCATTCGCGTCCTATCTCCACCACCTTCCAAGTAAAACTATTGGTGGTATTTTCTCGATACCTCCTGTGGTAGGCCATGATTAAAATAGAGATAGACCTCATGTTGGCGTTAATGGAGATGTGTTGCTTTGTGGTTTTCATGCATCTTTTAGAGTCATATTAGCTTTTCAGTCTTCATATATGTTTTTTGTTTCCTTTGTGTGACATCAGCCAATGTTTGTGTATTGTATTTTATATTTATTTTTTGTCATTTATACAATTTCCCTCATATCATATACAAACGCTCCAACAATGCGACTTCTTAATGAAAAGAATACATCAAAACGGAACATTGACATAATAAAACATGTTATTTTCTAATTTGAACTTTGTACTATGAACAAAATAATTCAAATTGATAAACAAGACAATTACATGAAAATAGATGATGCAGAAACTAGATAGAAGAAGATAACTATGCTAGTAGTGTTGGAAAGAGAACAAGAGTGAAGGAGTAAATTGTCTAACTACTTTGACACTTCCATTCTTCAACACTATAATGGAAGGAACAAAAGCTAAAGGGCACTTGTTCTACATTTGAAAGTAGAAGATGTTAGGTTTAGATACTAAATTTCTTGAAATGGGTTCAGGTGCAAAGGATTATCAAAGTTTTGTAGAACGGAAAGATCTTGAACAAGGGTAGGAATGACCTATTATGCATTCCAACCACATGTAGGTGCAACTCGTATCGAGTTATATCAAAAATTATATTTTTATCAGATTTAATCCATATCTTGACTCATGTACAGGTTCAAACACAAATATGAGTAATGCTATTTATTATTATGATGTTGGAACATCGATGATGTGACAATTTTGGTGGAATATGGAATACGACAGTTCAATTTTTATGAAAGAACTACCTAATTTGTCACATTATCGATGTTTCATGATAAACATCATTATTCCTCAAATAATGACAAACCAAATCCAGTCATTGTTGAACTTGTGATTGGTTCAAACCCACGTGATATTACCATTCGATAAAAGACAAAAGCACGATGTTTTACATTATTATGAATTGAGTAGTATGTTCTTTGAGTTCACATCTATTTTCTTTTCGTCTTATCAATCTCGACTCTAAATTCAAAGTCACTGGACGAGTCCATGACCCTAGTTCAAATGAACAAGAATAATCCCATAAATAGGCGTCCCAGAATGCATTTACACTAAATAGGCCTCCCAGAATGCATTTACACTAGGTTTCCTTTTTTTGGAATAGATATTTGTTGAATAAGACATTACAACATCATAAAAACTTTTAGTACATCGTATTAATATAAATCCGTTTATTATCATACACAACAATCTTAAAAACAAAATTTTAACCTCGTTTTATGTTTTTGTAAACTCCTATTTACTGCAATTTTGTAAGTTGTTTTTTCTGACTTGACATTTCATAATATTATGTTTCTGAATGATATTTATTACTGTATATTATTTTACATATTTGTTTGCATAACTTGAGATTGCGTGCTAATGATTTTCAAAATTCCAATTCCGTTTTTTAAAATACCATTTCTGCACTGTATTTGTAATATGCCACTCTGTAATCTCTTTGGACAAGAATCATTACACCCCATAGCATCGACGCATCTCTCCACGTGTCATTTACGATTTCTGCACTTCTAGAGCACCGGTTTTGTATTGTTAAAGCTTTTGCACCGTATCAATAATTTTGTGATTACATGTGGAGAAGTGTCATCTATAAGATATCATACTTTTGGAGCTGCACCGTATCGATAATTTTGTGATTACACGTGGCTGTACATTAAGGATAAAATTTATTGCATGTGTGGAATAGAAAGATCTATAAATTTTCCCTGTAGTCTGGTAATGTCTTCGAGTCCAATTTATATACGATTGTTGTTAATAATATTCTTGTGGCATGATTCCAAACATATATGAATTAGATTTTAAGATTTTAAGGTCAAAGAAACTACAAGTCAGCAAGCATTTATTTCTCGGTAGATCTTCAAAAGAATCCAATTGTTTCCACATAGGAGGTTTTGGTTTATTTCTTGATTCTATGCTTAAACAGGCATTATAAGAGCTTTTATGTCTAGTGGTGGTTAAACAGCGTAAACTCCAGAAAAACGACTAAATCCTGAACCTGCCACTTGTTTTCTAATTCTTTGAAGGTTTAACTACCAACAAAAATTCAGCAGCCATGTTTTGAATTTCCATACCGCCAACCAGAGTCATAACCAAACTGAACTAATTTCCACCAACATCTTGTATATAGTTTGCACCTTGGCAATGAACTCCCACTATAAATAAACACTCAAATCCCATTTCTTTTCCACCTTCAAATTCAAAACTTCTTCCTGACCTGACTGATCTGGGAAAATAGTCCATCTACTTCGTTTTAATCTTCAAACAATCATGGGTAGAAGCATTTACACTTGCATTCTCTTTCTTGCAGTTATAGTCCTCTCTAGCAATAAAAAATGCCAGGCTGCCCGTAGTCTGCTGCAATCCTTGCCACCTCCTATGCCAGGAATGCCGACAATTCCATCATTACCAAAGCCATCTTTTCCACCAATGCCATCAATTCCGACCATCCCAAGTCTCCCAAAACCAGCAGTCCCACCGATGCCTTCCATTCCAACCATCCCAACCCAGCCAACTATTCCAGCCATTCCGGGCATGCCCAAGGTCTCATTGCCCCCAATGCCTTCATTCCCCTCTGTCCCCAAGATCCCTTCCATTCCTACCATTCCAGTCCTGTCTCCACCACCTTCCAATTAAACTGTTGGTAGTATTTTCTCAAAATCTCCTGTGACAGGCCATGATTAGAACATAAGACAGATACTGAGACAGACGTCATGGTGGCTGAAATGGAGATTTGTTGCGTTCTTTGTGATTTTATTACATTTGCTAGTGTCATATAGTAGTCTATAGATTTTAAGTTGATTTATATGTTGTCAATGTTTTACATGAGCCAGTGTTGAAGTATTGTATTACTTGCTTTTATTGTTGTAATGTTTATTCAATCATTATTTTTTGTATTGTATACATTTTACATCTTCACACATATCATTTATAAACGCCCCATCAATGCTATGGATAATGGAAGGAATACCAAAATGTAACATGACAAATAAGGCTAGAACTATTAAACTCAACAATTACTGAAAAATATAGAAGAGGAAGTGGATAACCATGTCAGTAGTTTAGGGAAAAAAAAGAATGAAGGGATAAATTGTCTACAATTGATTAATATTATTTTTATATTTATTGAAGCCGTCAAAAGTAGATATTTGGGAGTACTTTTAGGGAATTATTGCTTAATCTCGTGTAAATATTGTTTGTTTAAGTAAAATTCAATGTTGGACGATTTTTGGATAAAAGAAATGAAAATTGAGCGGAATGGAAGGGATTTGTCCATAATCTAGAAGATGGGGACCAAGTGTTGGAAGATAAAGTGCTAAAGTTGCAATTTAGAAAGAATTGACTTGAGCTAGAAGCTGAAAATGAGGATCAAAATGTAAGCCAGCAAAAGTTTATAGCTTGCGATCAGACCTCAAGGCATTTCGACCACAACGCAAATTTGGGTTTAAGCAGAATGTAAATCAGAAGCCTGTGCGTTTGCAGTGATGGACGTGGTGCGACTGCACAATATTATTCTTAAGCAAATATCATGTTTCCTTTTTGGTTTTGATATCTTCATGGAGAGCAACTAGCTCATATCTTAACCTACCTTGGGAGGCCAAATTCAAGATTCTGGACATGAGAACGTGGAGAAGAAATTTACATAGAGTTACAATACAAAAAACATCAAAAGCTTAAAGATTTTGTAGCTTGGAATTGAAGATCCAAAGGAAGAGAATATTTAGAATTAATTGGACACTCATTTGAAGGAATTCAAGGGAGGTCTTTCATCTCTTTGCAATCATATTTTCTAGTTGATGAATAATCAATACTTTGTTGTTTTGTATAATTAGAATGTTAAGCTAAATACTTTAAGTTCTAGAGGATGATGTAAACCTTGATTAATAGTTTTTAATTCAAAGCCTTCATTTTTTAGTATGATTTGTGTTGATTGATATAACATTTATATTGACTAATTGAATGCTTGATTACCATTTAAATAATTGAGTGGCTTATATTGTTTTTGAAAGGTTTGAAATAAGTTTAGTACATTGTGATAATTAACATAAGATCTTATAGACGTAAGGAATAATTGTTTATGCCTCACGCAATCAAAATAGGCAATCTTGTGAATCAATGCATTTCTAGATATTTGAATTTGAGATAGAGATATTTCAGGTCGTATTTAGAAATATGTTTAACTTTTCTCGGGAGAAGTTATTGAAAAAAAAAATATGATTATCGATTGTCAATCTAAACACAAATTAGATTAAAAGATCGGCAATGAGAATTAGAATGGTAGATTAATGGCAGAGTCGGATTCTTAACACACTTTGCTCATATATACTTTTTCAAAACAATCTTCACATGCATTTGGGTAGTGTTTAGTTTATTCATTAGTTAGAAAAAATAAAACTAGTTATTCATCAATTTATTTTGTTATATTCGTATATGATTACTTGTTAGTGTAAGGACAAAAACACATGATATTAATGTTGAGAAACAACAATAAAACGATCTCTCAAAAAATAAGAGTGCAGAAATTAAAGATAACACAAACGATATATTTCGGCCTAAGCCCTGGAGGTTCGGCGATCGTTTCTATTGCCAACATCCCCGTTGAACATCCAATAAAAAAGGAGTTATGCTCAGTTCCACTATATAGCCCAAAATGGCAACAAAGGTTACAAACGTTCAACCAATACACTGAAATGGTACAAGAACACTGATTTCTCAAATATACAACGATGGATCCACAAAGAATCACCAACAATCTTCACAAACCTACAAAAACAGTAACTTGAGAGAACTCAAACTTTCATACAGATATTCACTCAAAAAATCACTACAAGAGGAGTTAAAGGTTACATATTGGAAGTCTCAAATCAGTAATTTGAAAGAAAGAAAACGGAAGAAGAAAACCCTAAGAAAAATGAGAGAACTGCCTTCCACGCAAAAACCACGGAGAATGAAACCCTCAGCCAAAATTGTGCGTAAGTGAAACGACACCAATAGAAGCCTCCAGAAACAAAACCAACGGCCAAGATGTAACCACGCATCTCAAACCGGTAATAAAGTTGCAATATCAAAAACGCGACCTCAACTAAATTCTGGAAGCACCAATTTGGACCAGGGTTCGAATCTTACAGTTAACAATCCCATAAGCTTGCTGATTTCACCAAACAACGATCTTTGGCTCCTTTTCTAAACCTTGAATCTAAGGAACAAAAGTAAGAGTAAGATGTTGTGTTTATATGATTAATTTCTGGCAATAGGATTGGTGTAGAAGGAATTGTTGTATTCCTTCTCAGCATATTGAAAATGCACTAGTATCATCTCAGTATAAATAAGTTCCCGTTATTTAAACCAAATTAAGGTCAAGTCCAGAGCAGGTGGTATAAGGTTATGGAAGGATGACTTTGATCATGTTTGCATAGGTTATATTCCAAGCTTATAAGTGAAAATAGAAAATGGATATTTTGGATGATTAGAAGTAAAATTCTTTACTCAAAACATAGTACGAAGTTGTTTATGTTGACATTAAAAGAAGAGTTGCAATCAAAACTACTTTCTCCAATAAAATAACTTGAGTGCCATACCTAATTAAACAATAACACAAAATTGTAAAAATATTAAATCTTAAAAAGTATTAAATATTTTCACATTCTAAAGGATTAACATGATAATATTTCACTAAATAACTTCATTTTGTCCAACATCTATATATATATATATATATATATATATATATATAGGATAAAGAATTTAGTTAACTTATTATAAAAAATAACATAGAATGAAAAAAATGTGTGAACTGATTTTATACCAAGAATAACTTAGTATAGAGTTATTCAAATAAAGAATTATTAAAAAAGTTATTTAATTTTTTCTAATCAATAGTAAATAATTTACTAATAAACTAAATAAAAACATATTATATATTACATTTCTATCTATTAGTAATTAGTGACGATTATAAATCTTTCTATGTCCACCGGTGGTTTAACAAACATAAAGGACTGATCCATAAACTTGACTCTTGTTTGCTTGAAGGTTCAATAAGTCTCCACAGATCAGGCAGTATCTATTATTAATAGGAAAATGGATTTAACTAACTACAACAATATCAGCAGCCATTTTGAGAATTTCCAAAGAACCAATTAGAATTGTAAACTCAAAAAGAAAAGAAATCAGAGTCTTAACCAAACTTAACCTATTTCCATCAATATCAAATATAATTTCATCCCTGGGGTTGAACTCCATCTATAAATACTTCAAATGCAGTTTGTTTTCCATCATCAATTTCAAAACTTCTTCTGTCCTAACTGATTAGTAGAAAAACTCCTTCATTTTAATCTTTAAATTATCATGGCTAGAAGTTTTTACACTTGCATTTTTATCCTTGTAGTTATAGTCGTTGCCAATTATAAAAAATGCAAGGCTGCGCGTACTTTGCTGCAATCATTGCCTCCTCCTTTGCCGGGAATGCCATCTATTCCAACATTACTAAATCCAACTTTGCCACCGATCCCATCACTTCCCACCATCCCAAGTCTCCCAAAGCCAGCCGTGCCACCAATGCCTTCTATCCTTATTGTTCAGATCTATTTTTCCATCGTCTTATCAATCTCAACTTCAAATTCATGGCACAAATACATGGCCCTTGTTCAAATGAACACAAAAAAAGGCCATAAATAGGCCTCCCATAATGCATTTACATTAAGATCAGTTTGAATAAGACATTATGCATTTGCATAAATAGGCCTCGCATAATTTTCCAATCATCGGAATTAGCTCATTGAAACATAAAATGCGATTTAATTTTTTTCGTTAAGATCGTTGTTTATGGTATTGAATGAATTTTTATTAGTATGATGTACTAAAAGTTTTTGTGACATAGTAAATCTATTTCAAATATCAGAAAATTATAGTAAATGCATTCTAGGAGGCTTAATATTGGCTTGTTTGTGTTCATTTGAACTAGGGTCATGGACTTTTGCCAATGACTTTGAAATAAAAGTTGAGATTGATAAGAAGATGAGAAGATAGATCTGAAAACTCAAAGAACATACTACTTGGTTCATAACAATCTAAAACACAATGGTAATATCACGTGAGTTTGAAACAATCACAAGTTCAACATAGATTGGATTTGGTTGGCCATTATTCAGGTTTGAACCTGTACACGGGTCAAGATAAGGATTAAATCTGATAAAAAGTAATTTTTGATTTAACTCAATACGAGTTGCCTACAGGTGGTTGGAATGCATTACAGTTCAAGTCCACCTTTATTCAAGATCTTTTCATTCCACAAAACTTAGGTAATCCTTTGAGAACGAACTCATTTCAAGAAATTGAGTATGTAAACCAAATATCTTCCCCTTTCAAATGTAGAACAAGTTCCCTTTAGCTTTCATTCCTTCCATTGTTAGAATTAGGGTGTGACCCGAATTCTATTTGAAGTGTTATTTGAGAATCCTATTCAAAGTCTATTAGACAATTCCAATTGAAATTTAATTTGGGAGTTCAATTGGGAGTTTAAAATTTATGTTGGACTTGAAGATGTCAAGATATGGATTAGAGAGAAATTTTCAACGCATTCCTACTCGCTGAGTGCCCATCTCTCACTCAAAATAGGAGTGTGGCACTAGCTTGGCGCCAGTCGTCGATCGAGCAGTGGAGTCAATGCTTGTTTTGTCCAAATTTTGTTTTGGATGTATATTTGGAATTGGTTCTTTGTTTTGGAGAAATCTTGAACAAGTAGAAGACTATAATGTGATAGAACTTCACCTCGTGTTAGACTCTTATTTGTATTAATTCTCCTAATGTATTAGGGATTCTTTGATTATAAATATGTGGTGTATAACATATATTGAGATTGGCTAATTGTCCAACTTTTTAGTTTAGTCTAGAAAAATCTCTTATAATCCTTGCTATTAATTATAGTGAATTATCCGCATATACCCATAATTTTCCATGTAAATCTTGTGTTCTTGTTATTGTTGTTATTTTTTATCTTCTCCATTATCGTGTCTTCAAATTAATTCAATTTCTTGCAAGTGCTATCAGCTTGTGTACCATCCGGGTTAGATTACTAACAAGTGGTATCAAATCCAAGGTTAAACAATTTTTGGGAGCCGGTTTGGTTTCGCATTAGAGCAAAGTTTGATCAACTCAGATCGGGGTTTTATTTTCGGCATGGCAAGTATGAAGTTTAATATTTAGCTTTTGGATCGCAACACCAAATTTGTATTATGGTAGATTTTTGTTTGGACGTTGAAGGAGAAATAACGTCGGGATCGAGTTTTGATAAAGGGACAGACAAGGTCCCAATTATATGTTTTGGAAGGTTCTATGATCACGTTTCATACAGCTGTCACTAAATTGAAGAAAAGAAAAATTAGACCATATGAGAGGTTCGATGAGGCTAGTTTGATTTTATTGTTTGTGGTGATTCGAATAAGTTTAGTTTCCAAGGTAATTCTGCTAATAAGCACTGCTTGGATTCAGTTCACAATTGTTAAGTTTGTCCAGTTGGGCTTGTGGAAGAGGTGGAGTAATTTGGAGGAGTGTTTTGTTTGAAGAATTTTGTTAGATTTTCATAGTTAAATTTTATTCCTTGCAGTTGAATTTGTCTCCAAGTAGAGAATTTTTTAAGCTTTCTTCATTTAAATGAAATTTATGTCAAGGTAGGTATTTGTTAAAATTTCGGTGCGACATGAATTCTATTTTGGAGGTATATTTGTAGTTAGTTGTTTGTTTTGGAGAAATTTTGAAAAAGTAGAAGACTACAAGGAGTCAAAATAGTGTTTTGGACCCCTATTTCAACTGAAATACTCCGTTGTTGATTTTACCTATTATAATAGGACTTCATCTTGTGTAAAACTATTATTTGTATTAGTTTTCCTAATATGTTAGGGATTCTTTGATTATAAATATGTGGTGTACAACACATATTATTGAGATTGACCAATTGTCCAACTTATTAGTTTGGTCTAAAGAGATCCTTTGTAATCCTTACTATTGATTATTGTGAATTCTCCAACTCTATCTATGGTTTTCCATTTAAATCTTGTATTTTTGTGATTGTTTCATCTTGCACATTATCTCATAGTTCAATTTCTAACAAGTGGTATAGCGGAGGTTCCATTTGGGTTAGATTGTTAACCTCCATAATAGTGTCAAAGAATGGAAGTATCAAAGAAGGTAGACAAATTGCGCCTTCACTTTTTTATTTTTCGACTATCATTGTTATATTCTTCTTCCTAGTTCTTTCATCGTCCATTTTTCATGTAATTGTTGTTTTTAGAATTTTATCTGTTGTGTTCATAGTAAATGATAACTATATTTTGTACACTTATTTATGTAATTAAATTAGAATATTTGTTATTGGTTTGGATGAATTATAGCTTAATTATGTATTAATTATATTTGTTAGGTTGAACTCAATGCAAATTGGCAGAATTTGAAGAAATGAACAAAAATGGCAAAAATTGGAAAAAATTCAATATTTGGGAATCAAAGTGTAAACATTCAATAGTTGATTTGGATCACAAAACAATGATTGAAGATCATATGAGATCAATTGGATGCAATTGGAGGTCAAATGAAACACAAATCAATTTCTAGATGAATAAATTATGCTCCAATGCACACGCAGGCCATTTTCGCAGATGAATCAACAGTTTTCTTTTGCAATTCAAACTCTTTTTGAACCCAAATTAGACTTGATTTTGACCTATTTTTTGACTCCTATAAATACAAAACGAGGGTTACACATTGAAAAAAAGACTCTCTCTTACCTCTTCATACAAAATATTATCATCAAATTCATCAAGAACAAAAGGCCAATTTCTATATTTTGAGTAATGAGATCAAGCTCTAGCAAAAAATTAAAGGTCAATTACATTAAGAATTTGAAGAATTCGACCTTAGACTTGAAGATCAACATCTATTGAATTATTTCATGACCGAGGAGATTTTTTCTATTATTCTTCTTGTAATTTATATATTAACTAGTCGTTGACACGTGCGTTGCACGAATTTTATATTTATTGTGTTTTTATTAGTGTAGAAATTGTAGATATTTAAAAAGTAGTTTAAGATTTATTAGATTATTCAAAAGTCTTGGGAGCATATTATTGTTTTACTAGTGCTCTATCTAACAAGGTGAATATTTCAAAAGTTGATATTACTACAGAGAAACTGACAAAAAATAAAATTGAAAATATTACGTGTATGTGGATGATAATAGAAACGTTTGACATACATAAAGATTGCAGATTTACAGGATTAAGAAATATTTGATTAAATATACTGTAAATACCAAACAACATTGAAATAAAAAAGAAACAGCGATCTCAGTAAAATCCAATCCCCAACATAAGTACATGAAAAAATGAATAAAAAAGTAATAAAGATGAAAAATTATATAGTTGAATATTAGAAAATTAAGCAAAAGAAGAACACACAATATGGAATAAGTCAAAACAAATTATGAGAAATAAGTTTTAGAACATTGGGAAAAATAATTAACACACCTGTTAACATTCTCCATCATATTTTGTGCCTCGGGCAGTTTAGTTTCTGCCACAATAGCCAATTCTGTATGCATCTTATCAAATGAATTTTCAACATATATAAGTTGACTAGATTAGAAACATCATTAAAATAAAAAAGAAAACCTTAGAAGAAAGTACATTTTTAGCAAATTTGTCAAATATTTCAGACTATGTTCCACCTTTTTGGTATCTTCAAAATTAGCCTTCTTGCGCTTAAACATTAATTCAGCAGATTAACCAGCCGTTTTAGCCTGTAACTGAAAATCACTCTTTTTTCTAGAATGAGAAGGATGTGATTGATGGTCATATGGCTACAAAGTAAGAATATCAACTTATAACTAAATTAGAATTTAAACAACAAACATGTAAAACATAAATAAAATGAACAGTTTTGGAAGCTGTTGTTAACAACTTCTTTTGCAAAGCTTAAAAAGCTTAGCTATAAGTAAATTATTAACTTTTTGAATGAAAGGCCAGAAAAAATAACATATCTAAACTTATTTAGCACAAAAAGCTTTTTAAACCTTTGCTAAACATGCTTTTAATAAAGCGATGAAGTCATTAGAGACTCACCATAGTTATCATGTGAATGAATCGTTTGAGACTTCAAGCGTGATGTTAAGACTTCCACCCATAACGCAAAGAGCGAATCAAACACCAAAAATATAAACATTAAATAAGTGAATTACAGGTGCCGCAAGAAATAGGAAAAGTTTTACAAACTATAATAGTCTTAATTTTATATGTATATATATATATCTGTGTGTGTGTGTGTGTGTGTGTGTGGCTATTCCAAAGGTGGACATTTGACATGAGAGCACGAACATGCGCGGGTTCAGCAGTGGGCTACACTAGGTTGTAGC
>CAIGRP010062434.1:0-10511 GCA_903798385.1 Fraxinus cuspidata | reverse complement strand
GGTTAATTATTTATTATCATTTTAATTTTATTTTTAAAATATGATTTAAAATGAAAAATATAAAATAAAAACGAAAAAAATATGATTTAGAACATGTTTTCTTTCCCTATCATTGTATTTGTCCCTATCCCAGCCATTTACCATTCAGGGATGGGTAATGTAGGGCATGGACGAAAAAATTTTACTTCTCAATTTATGGTTCACATGGCCTTTAGCAGGTTATGCACAAAGCGAAAATGAAAACTCAATAAACTCACCAATGAGAATTTTTCTAATATTTGAATGTTGATTGGGGTGGAGAACATGTATATCAATGTTCTATTTAAAATCAATTTTGCCATCACCAACACACACAACATTTCGTTTAGTTGAACTAAACACTAAACGGAAGGAAGTGAATTTACGAAGAAGAGGTTGCTTCGCTCAAGGGAGTTCAAAAAAATTTGGAACCAAAAATGGTTCTGCTTGAGATTTCAACAAAAATCAATCAAATTTGTCTTTTTTTTTTTCTAAGCCATGCAAAGATTTATATTGCCATTTGTTGACTATAGAAATCAGACTAACAAATTTCCTCACCTAACCAGAATTTTCATGTCTTAAACTCATTAGTTTTGATGCTCAAATAGAAATAAGAGAATAAATGACTATTTGAAAAGGAGATATTTAAATTTACCTACTTTTCTTCTCTTAGGTTGGAGTATTTATAAATATTCCTCATATGTTTGGGGGCAATTCAATCATTCTAGGAGAGATGATAGGTAGCGACATTTTATTGGCTAGCTCATAACTGAGGTAGGAGTACATATAAATTTTCCTATGAACAGCCTGGATGGGAAGAAGGTTTGCCCGCTTTAAGCGAATTTTTTAGGCTCTTGTTTCCTCCATATATCGCTTAAGCTTAGCAAGCAGAGATAAATATTCGCAGATGATATTTCTTAATTCAACGAATAATCCTCGAAGACTGATTTTATTATTTATATTAAATCTAGGACTTATATTATATTATGTTACAAAGCCGCGAACTTATTGATGGCTTTGCCTGAACATACTTTTTCATATTTTTTGGATATAATGTTGGTTTCGTTAAGAAGACGTGTTCAAGATTTCCATTGCATTATGCACATTTTAATGTTCGTGTTTGCAATTTTCTAGGCCATTAGCTCATACATGTTTAACATGCGTGGGGATTACGCATGGTTTTGCTATTTGTTTCGAGATTCAATCCGCCGCCCGTTCATTTTCATAGGTCTTGATTGTGATCGACATATTTCAACAGTTTATACATTCTATCAGAAACTATAAACATGTCATTATTTTCATTGGTGTTCTTTACCTCGCTTTTATTTTCTTGGTTTGTTTAAATTCCTTATCTTCTCCAATAGTTTTTTATCTGAGTATGTGTTCTCTTCTCCTATTTCTTTTACCCTTTCTTCACTATATCTTCTCAATATGGTTCTCAGAGTTTACCTTATGATTCTAATTCAAGGAATTTTAGTCTTAGAGACGATTCTTCTAGCTTGTCTTTCTCTTTTGTGGAATTGCTATACATCGATGTGCTTCCTTATGGGGCGGTTACTTATTCTGGGCCATGCGTCAATCCAGAGCTTTTAAAGTAAATGAGTAGTTCTTTACCTAGGATTGGGGTGTACAATAAGGTATGTGAATCTTCGAGTGAACTGGTTGACCTTAATGAGAGTGATGAGGAGATTTTTAAGGTTTTGGGGAATAGGACTTAACCGAAATTTCAATGGATATGGAACTTGGAGTCCCCTTTCAATATTTTTTCCAAGATGTTATTTTTTTTTTCAATATTGCCATTTGCCAACTTACTTCAGATGGGTGGGCCCAACTGGTTGGATCTTTCTTATTGTGGGGATCTGCAGGTTTAGAGGAAGAATGTGTTTGTGTGTTTGTTATTCATGTAAATATTTGATCGGAATATTTGGCCGAATTGCACATACACCTGTGGTGATAAACTTGTAGTGATTATTTGGTTTAACGTGTGATCAATAAATCGGTCTAGAGAAAGGTTTACTGATTGACATATTTCTTTTTTGTCAATGTTTGATTACTACAACAAGAGCACCACTTATAAGTCAATATTTCTGTCCAAAGACTAAATATTGATATTGTGCTAGGTATCTTGTGATGGGCCCTACCATTATTTGAAATTATCATTTGCATATTAAAGATTGTGAGCTCTTCCAATTAATTGTTCTCTAATTCAGTATCAGGTTCTACGACCAATATCTCTACTAGCATCAATTCAATTCAATTCTAATGCTTAATGGCACCAACTTTTAAGGCATGGCGAGAGAACGTAATAATTGTTCTCGGAGTCATGGATCTGGACCTTGCTTTACGGGTCTATCAACCTACTGCACTTACTGATAAGAGCACCTCTGATGACAAGAGGGAGATGGAAAAGTGGGAACAATCAAATCGCATAAGCTTGATGGTAATAAAGCGTTCTATTCCAGAAGCATTTCTGAGCACTATGTCTGATAAGGTGACTACGGCTAAGGGTTTCCTTGAAGAGCTTGAGAAGAGGTTTGCCAAGAATGAAAAGGCTGAAACTAGTACACTTTTAGCAAACCTTATCTCAATGAGGTACAAAAGAAAAGGAAACATACGGGAGTACATTATGGAAATGTCTCACATTGCTTCAATACTGAAGGCACTCAAGTTGGATTTATCTGAAGGCTTGTTAGTGTACTTGGTTATTATATCCCTTTCGGCACAATTCAGCCAATTCAATGTGAGCTATAATTGTCAAAAGGACTGATGGTCCCTTAATGAGCTCATCTCATATTGTGTCCAAGAAGAGGAAAGATTGAAGCATGATAAGATAAAAAGTGCTCATTTAGCCACTACCTCTAAGGACAAAATGAACAAGAAAATGAAAACTGATAAGGAAGTTGCGGGAACAGCATCACAGAAGAAACAACATAAGGAACAAACTTAGGGTGTTTGTTTCTTCTATGGAGCTGTAGGTCATAAGAAAAAGAACTGTACCAACTATCACGCGTGGCATGATAATAAAAGTATTCTTCTTCATTTGGTTTGTTATGTGGTTAATTTAATTTCGGTACCTAGATATACATGGTGGATAGATTCTGGTGCAAAAACTTACATTAGTGTGTCTATGCAGGGTTGCCTGAGTTGTCGAAAATCAGGTGATGGTGAAAGATACATCTATGTTGGCGACGGCAAGACGGTGAAAGTAGAAGCAATAGGAAAATTTAGATTATTGTTAAAAACTGAATTTTATTTAGATCTTAATGAGACATTTATTGTACCGTATTTTTTATGGAATTTGATTTCTATTCCTGCATTGGACAAATCTGGTTATTCTTGTTCATTCGGGAATGGAAAATTTAGTTTGTTTCATGATTCAAAATTGGTTGGTTCCGGTTCTTTATCAGGTTACAAAAATCTTTATTTAATTGATATGATTGTTTCTTTTAATGAATCATTTCATGTAATTACTTGAGTTGTAAACCGAAAATTAATCGACAAGAATTTTGTCTCGTTATTGCACAAGAGATTAAGTTAAATCTCCAAGAGGAGAATTGAGAGACTTGTGTCTAACGGAATTCTCGATCCCCTTGTCTTTACATATTATGATACGTGTGTTAACTGTATAAAGGGAAAACAAACCAATAAAAGGAGATTTCAAGCAAACTGGACTTCGGACATCTTAGAACTTTTACATACGGACATTTGTGGACCATTCACTATGGCTTCTTGGAATGGTCAACAATATTTTATATCGTTTATAGACGACTTTTCTAGATATGTCTATATATATCTCATTCATGAAAAATCACAGTCGCGGATGTGTTCAAAACTATAAAGCATAAGTTGAAAACCAACTCGGCAAAATGATTAAATGCGTCAAATCTGACCATGGTGGTGAATACTATGGTAGATATGATGGTTCGGGCGAACAACATCTAGGAACATTTGCTAAATTCCTAGAGGAACGTGGTATCATCCCACAGTACACTATGCTGGGTTCGCCCACTATGAATGGTGTTGCTCGAAAAATGAAATAGAACGCTTAAGGACATGGTGAGGAGAGTATGATTACTCATTTTACCTTGCCAGAAATACTCTGGGATGAAGCATTAAAGACCGCAGCGTATGAGTTCCAACTAAGGCTACTGATAAAACCCCTTATGAGTTTTGGACGAGCAAAATGCGTAGTTTGAAGCACTTACACATTTGGGGATGTCCAGCTGAGGCAAGGTCTTATGGGGCCAAATGAAGAGAAACTAGATGCAAGGACTATCAGTTGCTATTTTATTGGATATTCTGAAAGGTCCAGGATTTACAAGTTTTATGATCCCACAACTAAGATATTTTTTGAGATGGGAAATGCTCGGTTCTTTATCTTTGAGAAGGAATACGTTGAAATTCCTCCAATTGCCATTGACAATGACCAGGATCAAGTTTCTATCCCTGACATTGTTAAATAAGCAACTTCGGATCAATAGAATGTCATTGTATCTCCTTCTGAAAGTCAACAACTTGTTCAGAAGAAAAAACTCTACAACCTCAAAAACCAAAGCATTAAGAAGATCCACAAGAGAGAGGAGAAGTGGGGTTTTGGATGATTACATCATATTTCTCCAAGAACATGAAGTTGACATTGGATTGGTGGATGATGATTTGATCAACTTCCATTAAGCTATGGAAAGTTCTAACTCTCAAAAGTAACTCGATACCATGAATGGAGAGATAAAGACTGGGACCTTGTTCCATTGCCCGAATGTGCGAAACTCATTGGTTGCAAATGGATATTTAAGACCAAGAGAGATTCAAAGGGTAATGTGGAGAGGTATAAGGCTCGTCTTGTAACAAAAAAAAAAACTTTTCACGGAAAGAAGGCATCGAAAGATTATTTCAGAATTATAATGGTATTGGTAGTGCATTTTGACCTTAAGTTACATCAGATTGATGTGAAGACATCATTTCTCAATGGTGACAGTGATGAAACAATCTATATGGTACAACCAGAAAACTATGTCAAATGATGAAAGCAAATGGTTTGTAAACTAAATAAATTCATCTATGGACTTAAACAGACCTCTCGTCAATGGTATTAATAGTTTCATCAAATGATCATCTCATATGGTTTCAAGATGAATTTGGTCGATGATTGTATTTACCAAGAGTTTAGTGAGAGTAAATATATTTTTTTGGTTTTATATGTCGATGACATATTGCTTACCAACAACGATATATGCTTATTAGGAATTCAGATACACCAGGATCGTTCTCGAGGTATTCTTGGATTAACAAAAGAGCTATATCGAAAAGGTACTTAAAAGATATGTCATGAAAGATTGTAAACCATGTGGCACCCATATGGCTAAATGAGATAAGTTCAGTTTAAGTCAAAGCACCAAAAATGACTTGGAAATTAAAGAAATGCATAAGATCCCTTATTCTTCAGCTATAGAGAGTCTGATGTATGCTCAAGTTTGTACGTGTCCAGATATAGCGTACATTGTTGGAATGCTAGAGAGATATTTAAGTAACCCGGGAATGGATCATTGGAAAGTAGCCAAACATGTCATGCGGTATTTACAGAGAACAAATGACTACATACAGGAGATCAGATCAGTTAGAGATCAACAGTTATTCTGATTCCGATTTCGCTGGATGCCAAGATAATAGGAGATCCACTTCAGGCTATATCTTCCTACTTACTGGAGGTGCTATTTCCTGGAAGATTGCTAAGCATATACTCATAGCTACTTCCATCATGGCAGCGTAGTTTGTAGCATTTTATGAGGCATCAAATCATGCTATATAGCTACGAAATTTTTTCACTGGGCTACACATTGTGGATAGTATAGAAAGACCACTCAGTTATTTTGTGACAATAAATTAGCAGTGCTATATTCCAATAACAATAAGAGCTTGACGAAGTCAAAACATTAAAGAAAAAGTTCAGAATGGACATGTGTCAATAGAGCATATCGGGACAAACTCCAGGGTTGCGAATCCGCTTACTAAGGGATTGATACCCAAGGTCTTTCATGAGCACACTGCTCATATGTGTGTAATATATCTGGAAGATATCTAGTTTCAGTAGGAGTTTGTATTTCTGTACTTTTCATATTAGACACATATACTGTCATTTTGGATATAGTTTATGGTTAAAGTTACTTTCAGTTATAAAGTTTTTGGTTTATTATCTCTGAACTTGTTTGAAAATGATCTCACTAAAGTATTAAGGTGGACTAGTTGGAAATGGGCATGTTAAGATCACATTACATGTAATTTCCATGCTACATATCCATGCTTGATCTATGTCATTCAGTTATATCAATATACATGACCATTGATGTGTTTAGTTATGATATAAGTAGCGAAAGCCGCTTTGATCCTATATTGATATGATTGATGGACCGATTGTTTGGGGATCTATTCGGTAATGATAGCAAAATTCTGAGTACTCATAAAGTTATGTTTAATGCACAAATATAAGGTAACACATATAGTCCAAGTGGGAGATTGTAAGTATTTTAATCGAACATGTGGGCTTATATATGAAATATTGTGTATTAATTAAAGGCTATCAATTTTGGTTAATCCCGTTTAAAGTGATCTAATAAAGTTTCGACATTTTGGGTTTTGAAGCATCCAATTAAAGTATGAGCCTTTATGTGTAGAGACCAGGTCTGTTCCTAATTTCATGATGGGCCGAATTAGGTCAATGAGCCGTTAGTATATATATACAGTTATGGTCCCTAGATCACATGTGAATGTTTATTCTATTCTGACTCCTATCATCAGACAGAAATAAAGAACTATGTGTTGATTTGGAAGACTAAAACCGTAGGATTCATCCATTGCGATAACCATGTCTAATTCAGGTACGCTTCCACTTTGATTTACATATTCTTGATGATCCAACATAAATGATCGTTATGACAATAAAGAATATTCCCAACATAACAATCTTGAATCTTGAATTCTTTCAACGATTTTTTATTAACTTCCTCGATCTTCTCTTCTTTTTCAACTTCCAGGAAAGATGTATGAATATATGTAGGATTAATGTTTTTTTCCAAAAGTTTCTTTCAATCTTTAATTTTACACAATATCATTAACATATAATAAAGTCATGAAGTAGAGAACGTTCTCGCGATGACCGTTTTATTGAATACTAAAATTAAATCCTAACTTTACCCGTACAATAGAATTGTGATGAATTTTAAGCTAAAATAAACAACTAACAGAAACTAATTAATGAAAATCATTAAAAAAAAAAATTAGCCTCTTATGAATTAAATTCACTAAAGATGAAGTGTTAGAGAATAAGATTCGCCATAGTTAATCTTATTCAATCTCGCTTATCATGTGTCGACATTATACATATACGGATGAATCCCTCAAACTTATTTGATAACATCTCTCGAGTAAAGTAGTTTGCTTTTTATATATGAATTCACTATATCTCTAGGTGAACTATGATATATAAAAGTGTATTGACTAATAAGAAAATTTACAAACAAGCCACACAAACAACATGAGTATATCTCTATCTAACGTCTAAATTAATTGAAATAGTCAATCGAGCTAAAACACTTATATCACATTTTTGTTTAAATATGCAGCACAAGAAAAATGGAAATTTTGTGGCAACAAAAGCTATTTGTGATTGTTTTTGACCCATAGAACCAGAGGCGTCGCAAAAGCACTATCTACGATGGTTCTGCCATAGGGTTTTTTCCCCATGTCCAATAGAATATTGAATTATAAAATTACATTATATTATCATATATTGGCTGCCTGCATAAAAATAAGTTTTCTAACAACTCAATTATTATCTTGAAAAATGTTGTAGGTTATCCTAAATTATTAACAAAGCACTACAATATTATCCAAAATCAATAATGAACATAATTCTTCAAAGATGAACCACTTAGCCAAATCTTTGCTCAATCTTTGTCGATGCATGAAATAATTTGACTAATTAATCTTTATAGCGACACACACAAATTGAAATGAGAACATTTGATCAATAGAAAACAAGAAATAAGCAGTTTTAAACTTGATATTCATAATTAGGTTACATCGTTGTCCCAAGTGAATCAAATTACACAAATATATAATTGAATTTGAGTACATTGCGAGGAAGAAAAAGAAGAAGAAGTAGAAATGAATTGTGAACGAGACAAATTGAATCTAACTCCAATTGATGTGAACTCCATTACATGATGTATCTTAGAAGCCACACAAAATTTCATACAAACCATAGAAAGCTAAAAGCAGATGAAGAATCTTGACTCAATTTCCTCTAGGATGCAATTTGGACCTTCTCAGGGTTGAAAAATGCTCCTTCCGCATGTAAACCAAAACCCAATCTCATGGTTCAAATGTCACACGCCTTATTCCTTTATTGGCTTAAGAAACATAATACTCATTCTTCTTTTCACTTTGAAGACGTACCTTTTCATGGATAGACTCGCTAATTCAGCATTCTTTTTCCCATTTAAACCATCTCTTTCATCAATAGGTAAATGAATTAAATCCAAAAGAGTTAATTGATTAAATCCATATACAATTTGAAAATGAGAATAAGTGGTAGAATACATGGCCCTAGTATATGCAAACTCTATAAATGGTAAACAATTATCCTAACTTTTCAATTTTTATTAATTATAGTGCGCAAAAGTTGAGCTAATATTCTATTATCTATTTCGATTTGTCCATCTATTTCAACTAATGGCTCACTAGGAATGGGTCGTATAAATGCTCTGTGGTACAACTATAGATGTAGCATTTTACAAGTAATACATCTACTACAAATGCAATTTACATATTTTTTCATTATAGGTCAATAAAAATGCTCATGAAACATTTTTAAGGTTTTTGTAACACTAAAATGCCCCATCAATCACCATGTTCTTCATGCATTAACAATTTATGTTTGGAGTAATTAGGCACACATAATTTAATTTTCCTAAATAAATAACCATCATGCCTATAAAATTTATCTACTGTAGCTTTATCACATGAGGCATATATATTAGAAAAATCTTCATTACTGACATACATATCTTTAACTTATTCAAATCCAATTACTTTTGCACTTTAGAAAGTAAGAAGTACATACCTTTGGGATAATAAATTAGTAACTAGGTTCTACTTACCTTGTTCATTCCGAATGACATAGGGAAAAGTCTCTATGTACTTCATCCATGTAGCATATCTCTTGTTTGATTTACCTTATCCATTTAGATGTTTCAATGATTTATGGTCAGCGTGAATTACAAACTCCTTTGACTATAAGTAAAGTTTCCATGTCTCTAGAGGTCGAACAAGAGCATAAAGATCTTTGTCATATATGGTATAGCTCAAAGCCGTCCACTTAGTTTCTCATTGAAAAAGGCTATTGATCACCTATCATGCTGCAAAACAGCTCAAATTCCTATTATTGAGTTATCACATTCAATATCAAAAGTTTTGTTAAAATTAGATAGTACTAAAACATGCGCAGAACATAACCTATCATAATAACATTATACATATATTCTTGTTCAATGTCCTAACAAAATCCAACATTTTTTTCTCAAAAACATCAGTGAATGGTGTAACAAGTGTACTAAATTTTTTAGTAAAACAATTATAAAAAGTAGCTAAACCATGAAAGCTTCTAACCTCAGTTATACTTTTAGGCATTGGCCACTCCTTAATTGCTTTTACCTTCTCTTCATCCACTTGAATACCTTTTGTATTAACAACCAGTGTTCTAAAATGCGCGAATATGCTTCGCATATGCGCGCATATTCTTGATGCGTTTTCGAAACGCATCACATATGGGGTATGCGTATGATGATGCGGTCAACTCATTTCGTTGCCGCATATGCGCGCATATTCTCCAAAATGTCCATGCATTTGTAATTGAAAATATATTCAAATTAGCGTAACGAAGTTCAACCCATTTTTATAACTTAAAAAAAGTAAATTGAGCCCAACAAACATCAAATTTGCCCAAATTTAATGCACTGTTAATGAACAAAAAGAGAAGGAAGGACAAATTAGAATCTTTATTGGCAAGTGATGCTAATAATGCACAATTTTGGATTGTTGATGGTTGTGATGATGAAGCGGAAGTCGACAATAATATATTATCATCTACAAAAGGTGATAAAAATTCTCGAATTGAAATAAGGGAGCCCGATGAAAATGATTTCTATCAGATGATACGGAAGACGACTTAGAGGAAGAAGAGGAGATTGAATTGGAATTCGATAAAGAGCCAGACAAGATTTAGAATTTTTTAAGTCAATATTCTTGTTTATTCTAATTGTAGGAATTGATTATTAAGTAATTGCAGTAATTATGATTTTGAGCAATATGTTTTTGTTACAAATGTGAAAAATATAAATAAATTTGAAGTAATTGTTTTATTGTAGTATTTATAATTTTGGGTAAATCTTTTTTTTTTTTTAATTTTGAAGAATATGTATAAAAATTCAAAGAATGCA
>CAIGRP010062396.1:0-20196 GCA_903798385.1 Fraxinus cuspidata | reverse complement strand
TATTGAAGAATTCTAATTGAAGTGACGTCATGAAAAATTGAAATTTGGAATACTATTGGAGTCCTATATCAAGTTGAAGTTCTATTTAGATGTCCATTGGGAGTTGAAAATTGGTATTGAACTTGAAAAAGAATTCGTAATGGAGAAAAACACTTTTTTTGGAATCAATTGGAGGATTTCCTCTGCGATGCTATTTTATTAACAGCTAGGCGCTAGCCCCAGCGCCTGGGGTGTAGCGCCTAAGCGCTACCGCTTTGTTCCCTTTTTTTTTTTTTTCATTTTGGACTCAATTTTTTAATATTTTACTTCATCAACAACTCTATAAAGAGGGTTTGGACGTCTCTTATATGTTCTCTATAAATATTAGGCTATTTTATAAAATTTTTGTAATGTAAGATATATGATTTCTCTCTTTTCCATTATTCTTGAGTCAATAAAATCTCTTAATTTATCTGCCATATTTCTTGTCTTTATTATTCTTTTACTTATTCTAATATTTCATTATTTTTCATATAACTTCAAAAATTCATTCCGATGGTTGGTTTCATCAAGTGGTATTCAAACAATACATAATTCTTGTATTTACAACATTGCTAATATGGATCCGGGCTTATTAATATTTCTTCTAACAAGAGATATTTTGGTTGTTTCATAACAAGTGGTATCAGAGCCTAGGTTCAGCAGTTCCGCAAGAGCGCGTGGTTTGATTTTTTTAAGGTTTTTTTGTTTGTGATGACTTCCATGAAGTATGACATTTCGCTTTTGGATCGAAGCGCTAGATTTTTGCTATGACAAGTTAAGATGCGTGTAGTACTCGTACATCTAGCTATGTCAATGAGCCGAGTCGAGCCACTAGTCGAAACTCTAAACTCGGACTCGGCTCGAGCTTTTTTGGGCCCGAGCCGAGCAAACGCTCGACCTAAAAAATGAGGCTCGGCCCGAGCTTTCGGCTCGAGCCTTAGTGGACCGAGCCGAGCCGGCTCGATTTTTTTTTTAATTTTTTTTTTATAGAGTAGGCATCTATAAAAATAGCAGCCTGCTTTATGCAAGCAGCTTGCTGAAGCTGCCTGCTTTGTGCAGGAAGCTACAGGTTTAGGGAAAAAAAATTTAAATGAGCTCATACGGGCTAGCCCGGGCCTAGGCTCGATTCCTCCGAGCCCGAGCCGACGAGCTTTTTTGCCATCCCTTCGTACATCTGGATTTGGATGATGCGTTGTTGGGAATTGACAAGATGCCTGCAATTTTGATCGCGGAGATGAAATTACGGAATGATAAGAAAGCAGTTTCTCACATTCATCTTCATTTATCAACTATTATCAGGACGTTTTGAAGGAGGTTTCAGCAGCTGCTATATGATTGAAGTTAGAACAATTGTGCATGACTAAAAGTCTTACAAGTAAGTTGCGTTTATACTCTCATCGAATGGCAGAAGGATGATCATTAGAAGATCACCTGGCTATATTTAAAGAGATCGTCGCTAATTTGAAAACTTTTGAAGTAGAGTATGATGAAGAAGATTTGGTCTCGATCCTATTATGTTCGTTGCCCACTTCGTTTTCTTCATTTAGAGACACGATTTTGTGTAGTCTTGATACTCTCACCATAGAGGAGGTGTATGGTGCTTTGTATTCAAAAAAGAAGATGAAGCATCTGGTTTCTGAAGTCAAAGATGGAGAAGACCTGGTTGCTCATGGTGGTTCTGGAAGGGACAGATCAAAGTTTAAGTTCACTAATCAGATTTGTAACTACTGCAAGAAGAATGGGTACTTAAAAAAGGATTGCTAAAAATTGCAGAATAAAGAAAGGTTGGCTGCAAGTCGATATGAGAAGCAATCATATACTTCAAGCGAAGCAGACCTCGCGGAGAACATTGATGAATATCTCTTGACTATTTCTGATATTGAGTCTAAACCAAATGAGGGTTGGATTCTTGATTCAGCATGTGTATTTCATATGTGTCCTAATAAGGACTTGTTTACTATATATGAAATTGTTTTCAAAGGTGTCGTGGTTATGAGAAACAATGCACCTTGTCGGGTTGCTGGAATTAGTACGGTCAGATTGAAGCTTTTAGATGGAACAATTAGAACACTTGGCCATGTTCGACATCTTTCGAATTTGAAGAAAAATCTCATCTCATTGTCTATTTTTGATTCAAAAGGTTATGAGTATTTTAGTGGAAGTGGAGCTTTGAAAGTTTGTATAGGTGCCCAGGTTGTATTGGAGGGACAAAAAAAAGTCTCAATTATACATCTTGTACGGTCGTGAAGAATCTAGAAGAGTTAATCAGCACATGTTCGTTCAGTACCGTGGTGGACATTCAATTTAGTACAATACATTTAGGAGCTCGAAAAAGGCCGGATTTAAAGAATACACCATCACCTATTGTGTCATTGTATTCAATTGCTAAAGATGGATCCAGTGGAAAATTGTATGTAGATGCTAATTTGTTGAGCATGTTTTAAGTGGAGTAGAAGGTGTACAATCTTGCAATGAGCTTTATTTAAAACATTTGGGTTTGATTTTGCTGTGGGTGTGTTAAAGTCCAAATTTGGTAAATTTAAAAATCATTATAATTTTTGGGAATCTGAGATAATTATACAAGAGTAGTGCTTGGATTTATTGGAAGATGTGGATTATTGTGTTTTGTTGGAAAATTTAATTTTTAATTATTGTTGAAGAAGCCATTCATTCCTAGTAGAATTCGTGTCAATGTGAAGATTGTTGAAATTTGTGTGTGACCTGAATTCCTTTGTTGAAGTGTTTGAAATATTGAAGAATTATAATTGTAACTCACGTAATTAAGAATTTAAATTTAGAATAATATTGAAATCCTATATCAAGTTGAAGTTCTATTTTGGATGCCTATTGGGAGTTAGAAATTGGTATTTAACTTGAAAAATAGTTCGAAATGGAGAAAATCACTTTTTGAAATCAATTGGAGGATTTCTTCCGCGATGCTGTTTTATTAATAGCAGGATGGTGCCTAAGCGCCAGCCTTAGAGTGCCCGGAGCTCGGGGGGGTAGCGCCCAGGCGCCATGTTCCCCTTTTTATCGATTTTTTCTCTCGTATTTCGTTTTGGATTCAATTTTTTGGCATTCTATTTTATCTACAGCTCTACCAAGAGGGTTTGGACGTCCCCTATATGTTTCCTATAAATACTAGGTTCTTCTATACAATTTTGTAATGTGAGATATATGATTACTAGAATTATATGATTCATTGTAATTTTCTTTCTTCTCCATTATTTTTAAGTCAATAAAATCTCTTAATTCTTTTGCCAAATTTTTTTGTCTTTATTATTCTTTTGCTTGTATAATTTCAACAATTCATTCAGGTGGTTGATTTAATCAAGTTGTATTCAAACAATACATAATTCTTGTATTTCCAACATGGCTAACATTGATCCGGGCATATTAATATTTCTTTTAACAAGATGTATTTTGGTTGTTTCATAACAAAATAAATAAATATGCAAGCCCTAAGACTAATTAATCATGGTTCAGCACCTAGAGTGCTATGTAACGATTTAACATATATTTAGATGATTTTCGCCATTGGGAACTAATTGTATAACTATAATAAAAGATTGATGATGAAGTTGTTTGTTTTCAAAATCTCAGGATGAAATTACCTTCGGACCCAAGTTCAAGACCAATGGAGTACTTTTCCCTTGAATAAAACGGAAGAAATTTTTATTGATTCAAATTATAAGCTCGTGCAAAATAATTTTTATATAAGTGGATCTTATTCGCATATTTAACAGTAAAATATATAATTATTGGGGGCATGTGAGGCACATGGACAACTGACCGTACCGTGCGCTGTAATCCACCCCTTGTTGTCTTCAACACATGCCCACAAGTTTTCAGAATAATTATAATTACTTAATTAGTTGTCACACAAATTAAAGTTTATTAAAAATAATGATATTAAAAGAAAAATATGTTCACTTTACAATTATATAGTTGAGGATTGTGATCGTGAGTAATTTTATTTCTTCCCCATTTAATTTCATCTTGCAACATCTTGTTTTGACAATTTATCATAATATGTTCTCTCTTTAAACTTATAAAATTTCGTTAAATCTCAACTTCTTTCAATTAAAGAATACTTGAAATGATTTACCAAAATTTAGCATTTTCAAATAAGGGGGTGTTTGATGGATATTATTGAGAAAAAAAAATTTAAAATAACAATATGATGGGAAATATGTGGTTAAAAAGTACGAAGAAACTATTGATATGATGAAAAATATTATTTTATTGAAAAATGTGTGGTTGAAAAATGAGTTTTGAAAGAATATTTGTCAAATAAAGACTAATCATATAAATCAATTGTTAAAATTATACTACAAGTGACTCTTTAAATTAATATTTTAATTTAGAGAGTGAGTTTGACTCTCTAAATTTGGAGAGATAAATCCACTCTTTATAATTAAATGTATTAAAAATATTTCAATTTTCATGAACAAAAATAATATAATAATTTAGAGAGAAGTTAGTGAAAATAAAATATATGGAAAAATAATAAAGATTTTTTGGGAGTAGTAAAATTAAATGTTAAATATAAAGAGTCTATTGAACTAGTTAAAAATGTTTACTCTAAATTTATAGATGCCATTTAAATTGCAGAATATGTTATTTAAAAAAGAGTCTCTTGGATATGTTCTGAGTTTTAATCAAGTTGTAACAATTTTAAAAAATCTCATATATATATATAATCATGTTCATAAATTGTAATTCATTTTACAAACCAAAAGCTGCAACATAACACTTAAAAAATAATTAATATGCTCATATTAAAATTTCAGAAACTTAAAATGATCTTTTTATAAACAGCAAGTCAAAACAAGATGTTGCAAGTGAAATAACCATATCCTATTAGCTTAATAAATTGCAAAAATTAAATTGCATGTTGCAACTATCTTATTTTTCAAATAGTTATAGAAATTCATATATAAACGTGTTCGTCTCACAAATTTGGATGAGATCAACCACCTCATCTAGTAATCATGCACTTCAAAAGTTTTATAAATTGAGTGATATAAAAATGTCACGTAAGACACAAGCTCAATTTCATTAATTATACGATCAAGAATAATATAACATATTTATAAACTTGGAACATAAAATCAACACTTGAGTTTAAATTGTGTCCGTCGACTTGCTCGATTTGTGAAACATTGAAAACTTGGGAGAAAAATCTCCATTCTTGAAATATTTGTTAGATCTTGAAAAATACGAACTCTTGTTTTGAAATAAAATTTTCCTCTTTCAAAAAAAATAATAAATAAATAAATTTATTGATCTGGAGAGAAACATTCCGGCATTATGACAGGAAGAAAAACAAACGGATTGTGCGAAAATGGGAGGGGTTGGCCACTATGGTCTATCATAGATAGCAATTGTGTTACATTTGTCATGATGATGATAATGAAAAGATGTGACCCTCTCATTTCCCTTAAATGAAAGAATTAACTATAATACAAATATAATAATGGACTTTCTTTTGGATGTAACTGAACATAATTATTTCCAAACAAACCTTAATTCTGTTTGGAAAAACGTCTAATCTGATCGTGTCAAACGCGGTAATAATTATCATTTGACATTCTTTCCGCGATATTTTTATTTTTATTTTTTCAAATTTGATATCGTTAAAATCCTTGAATTATTCTCCATCATATTTCGTAACATAATATTTAGAAAGTCACTTGACGCGAATTATCTCGGAGAGAGAGATAAAATCATTAAAAATCTCAACGGCTCTCCAAAAATTCCCAAATCAATTCAAATATAATTTCGCATAATTTCAACCTCATAGATATTATTTGGCTCTAAAATTCATTCCATTCATTCCTTTTTTTTTCTTTTCAAAACTTCACTGCATTCCCTAAATTTTATAGAATTGCAAACTGATACTCAGACTTGCCAAAATTTGCATCAATGCCTCTAAAACTCAAATAGTATCTTATGATCATCCTTAAAATAATACCTCAAATTCGAAAATTAATAATAAGAAACTTTTGGTAAATATTAGTTTGGTCATTAATCTTTTCATATATTACAATTAAGTCCCAGATTAGTTTCCAATCCTCGAATGACCAATAACTCTTATGTGCAATATTCCCTATTTCCTTCGACTAAATCTAATAATTCTCACTTTGGACCTTAAAGAATTAAAAGAATTTCGATCAAATTCTCAAACTTTACATTTAAACCATCATAAAGATTCGGGGTATCACATATTAATTGGCCGTTCACTACAGGTAAGATAAAAATATATTATACTTTAAATATTATTTGATGTCTTCCCCAACTAGCATCTAAAAATTGACCACCATCCCCTATCTCTAGTGGTCAAGTTCACGGTCGATATGAGTTTTTGCATTATTTCGATAAATTTTTTAGGAACATAATATTGATTCGAACTTAGTTTGTGAATTCAATGTCAGTAGTGATTACAACACAAAAATAACCAAATGAACAATTTTAATCAAAAGGCTAATATGGTATGTAAAATAAAATGATAACAAATTGATTGGAGCATCATCTCACAATTCACGTGGAAGAGAGATAATTTTAAAGATTAAATTCAGAATGGATCTTTTGACTAATTAATTCCAAATCTACTTTACTCAAAATTGTATATCTTTTAGTGTGTATATTATATTAGATTGTTTGTTAATGCCCCATTGGTGGGGATTATTTTATTGATTAAGAAAGTTTCTTTTGAAAACTTCTTTAGCTTAATGATTTCTTTAATTAACTAAAAATTGAAAACAGTGAGGGCCTTTTGTAACTTTTCAAGACAAAATGTTTTTTTTCCCCCAAAGAGTCTTTCAATAATTATTAGTTTTCTATTAATTGAAAAATGAAAGCGATTGGCTATCAACATGTGATTTGAAACTATAGGTTAAAAATTAAGTGATACCGAAATGCTTAATAAAATAGAAGAAATTAAGGTAATTTTCTAGGTCTCGATCATAAATGAACCGACTATATTTTTAGGATTACACATAATATTTAAGAAATATACACAAGGATTATACATTAGAGGTTGAATTACCTAGTTATTGAGCGATTTTTGTGTTTTAGTAATTGGTTTTTTCTGTTTAATTGACCAAGATGGCGTTTTGCATAAAATTATTCCCTTTTTTCTCCTATTCAAATGAAGTAGACTGAAGTTTTAAATTTTTGAAACAACATTTACAGAAAATGGTTGTCTCGAGAAAAAGAAATAAAATGTAAACTGATATCTTCACTTTGAAAGCTTCATAAATTTTATCAATTATGATTCTTAATGATTTGATTGGTAAAACTAATGTTTGGTTAATTTAGACGAAACTTTTTACATTAGTAAATCTAAAGTTAATAATGTCACGTACTACTTACTTGTATTGAAGCTTGATCTAAATTAATCAAATTACCATGCCAATCAATTTGAATGCAAATCCTTCATATGCAAGGAAAACTTGGTTCAACAATCTCTGGGGATAAACATGTTTTGGTGTTCTTATAGACTCTTCAAAACCTATACAATAAAACTTGTTCTTTGCAATGTCATCTCGATCAAGATTGTGTATGCCTTAACTAATTGGTCTCAGGAAATAATACATTGCTATTCGAAGGAACTCAACTCCTTTGAAGAGCTTCATGATCTAAATATGGAAAAGTTCTAACCTTGAACCTTTTGTAACGTCACATTTGTCATTACAAGCCATCGTAAACCCTAACTATGAGTTGGACTGTTTTGAAAATTTGAACTAAAAATACCTAAAATTGGACTCCTAATAAACACCCGAAATCGATACTTTATAAAACTCCCATAACCGGTTCCCAAAAACTCCTAAGCATGCACTAAACATGGTTGCATCTCCCTTCTACAAGACCCAAAATCTAAACTCATATCCTTATTTGTCATGCAACTTCCGTCACCAATTACACCATGCGATATGCATCTAGTGGCTCTCGGAGTGTTAGACCGCTGGCTCTCACCATGTCACCACCTATTTGAGCTAATTAACCTCTCATTGTGTTCCAAATATGGTAATTATGGTGATATTGTTCTTCGTAATGTAGTAAAGGTTTCGATCACATAAGCTACATCTCTTGATTCCAACTTTTGAAATCAAGGATCTTGTATAAGAGCACAATTAGTTAAAGGATATGAATAAAGAAGATGTATTTTAGTGGCCATGGCTCAATACCCAATTCTCAAAAAAATTAATCATTTTTTCTTGTTATTAAGCTACTACTAATTTATTGACCAAGAAACTTGTTCATCCTCCACCAATATTCTTCGACAAGTTGTCTCAATTCATAAACCTTCCTTCTCGAAATCAAGGCAACATTAAAAGTGTGGGACATTAAAGCATACTAACAATATTTATTTGTTCCTCTAGAACAAATCAGCACTTCATTTACATGCCTACTTGGAAATTGATTAGAGCCATTAGACTCATACTCTTGATGATTGAACTTCAACAAATACGTGTTCTCAACTGGAGCCAAATATATGACATTAGAGCATCTTTAAAAGACTCTAAGAACTTAAGATTCTCTTTATTTTAGATAGTCAATGTTTAAAAATAAGCTCCAATATACATTTTATTCTAATTTTTTTTAAAATAAAAAGAGTTTCGCTTTTTAAATTCAAAAAGTCAAATTCACTCTCTACTCTTATTTTTCATTGGTTATATTTAATAAGTTACAAATTTCACTACAAAAAAGATGGGGAAGAAATCAATAAATGTTTCTTTAAAAAAAAAAATGAAGAGTCAAAATAGATAAAATTGTTGGATTGTTAAAAAATTTTACTCTATAAATTTAAAGATTCTTTTTAATGTAAATATAAAAGATACTCTTGATAAATAGGGAGTCACTTGAATATGCTTTTAGCCTTAACATGGTTTCAATCTCTTCATGTCTCACTCAAGCAATTCTTTATTAGTTATTGTTATGGATTTTGGAGTTTGTCTATTTGTTATTGGGTTTCTAAAGTATCAATTTTGAACGTTTATAAGGGGTTCAGTTTTAGACGGTTTTTCAGATGAACAAACCCATACTTCATAGTTTATTATCCTACACTTTTGAAAGATTTTTAAAATAATAAAATTTATATATGGGGTCTTAGTGAAAATTTCAATTTATAATTTCTTGTACGAAATTTTTATTCATAAGTGATATTTTATTTATAAGAAGCTATACATATACGTTAATTTTTAACTTAAAAAGGTGAAGTATTTACTTATTATAAAATATTTAACTTACAAGTAAGTTTAGTACATTTTATAAGTGATTTTTATTTTATTAATAGTACTTTTTACCATATATACATTTTTTACGCAAAAGTGAATCTTTATCATATAAGTAAATTTTTCTTATAAATATTTTTTTGATTTTTAAGGTAATTTTTTGCATATAAATAATTTTTTGATAATATATTTTTATTTTAAGTTAGTTTTGAACAAAATATGTGGTATGGAAATAATTATTTTATAGAGGGTAAATTGGAAAGAAAATTTGAAATAGCAATCGATTGGTGGGTTCAGAAATATGCTCCAAGTTACATTGCACTAGATTCAATGTTCTAAAAATTTAACAAGTACTGATTTTTTCAACATCTCATAAATGGTGTCACTAAAAAATGGTCTAAACCGGTTAAAAAAAAAAAACTCCAAGCAAGCCCTCAAAAGGATTATTTCGAGAAGTATCACAAGCCCTTACATATTGGTTAGTTTTTTTTATATGAAACTAATATGAGATTTACCCTAAGCCCCTGTTTGAGCCCAATTTTTTCAAGAATATATTTTTTCAAAACTCATTTTCAACCACGCATTCTTTCACAAAATAATTATACACGTATTTAAAAAACTTATCCTTACTTTTTTTATCACACATTTTCCAAAAATGGGAATAAAAAAAGGGCTAAATATATTTCAGCAAGACGATGGTTTATTTAAAAATTCTAATAAAAAATTCTGATAACTTGTTTAAACTTTTAGATGGAACGAATGGCTCGTTTGAGTCTTATGTGCTTTAATACCATATTTGATCTTGAATATTTATCCTAAAAATCGACCTTATTAAGTGGAGTTTTTAAACCTTTTTAAGTTGGTTCCAAACTCAATTTTGCACTCTCCAATGCATGTCCTTGCCATTGATTTCATTTTATTCATCACGGGGTAGTTGCTAGACAACTTTTTGTGTCACACATATCAACTAGAAATCTAAATGTTGATATCCTTTCGAACTTTCTTTGATCCCAAAAAATTGTTACCAATAGAACCACTAGATTGCGGTGCATGTAAAAAATAACCTCACTATCTAAAAATATCTAGTCAACCAAATCAAAATCCTTCATTCAAACTTCTCCAAATATACCTCTATCACAAATTACGATTGAAATTCTATCTTAACTACCTATAGGTTAGAATTATAATTTGTTGAAAAATCACTTTACCTTTTGTTGTGATTTAGGATAATTAAAATTACAAAATTTTCTTTGATTATTCTTCAATTCTCATTTTGTCTCAATATAATGGCAAGAAAACATGAGTAGATATGTGGGCCTAAGCCAGGTGATATAAAACGAACGTTTTCTATAACAAAGAGATGATGAATTCAAATAAAAACTGTTGTCTTGCAAATTGTATTCAGATCAACTAAATTAATGGATGAATAGAAAAATGAGTTGAAGAGTTGGATTTCTAGCATATCCTGTCTTTTGGTCCCTTAGAGTGACAAAAGCTAGAAGATACATAGCCTATTCAATTGCTTAGCTTAACTGGATTTTTGAGTGCCGCAGTACGTAAAAACAGCTTCATAAAAGGACAATTACACCTGTATTTCAAAACCATTGAAATTATTATAGATTTGTAAATTTAGCTGGTTCGGCTACTCTACGGAAAAGGGTCTAATTTCTTTAGATCTTCTAGTAGACCTAGTAATGAGTTGAACATAGTGGCGAAGCCGACCCCAAATTTATTACACAGATAGGCACAATTCATACATATACTGATACTAGAGAGAGAGAGAGAGAGAGAGAGAGAGAAGAATATGAACTGTGGAAGATGATAATCCTCGCTAATCTTACATACACGTGCATATTTTGCAATCTGATGCGTTTCCTTGAAGAATCTGAAGAACAAATTAACCTACTGACAGGGTTATCTGTTGAAGAAATAGGTGAAAAATACGATGAAATGAACCCTTTATACATAAAATTTTCTTGATACACACAGTTTAAATATGTATGTGGATCTTGAATTCGATCTACAGTTCTGATCCACCACCCTCCTCAATCAATAATCAGCAACATTTCTTGATGAGTTTTTGAATATATAAATCTAATTAGATAAACTTTTGGGTAACTAAATTACTCCCTACTGTACAGCACAGACATTAATTTCAAACACGAACAGAAAGACAGAGCAAACATTTTCTTATAGAAATTTAGGAATTGTCAGAAACCACCTCAGATTCCACTTCTCTTCGATGAAAATTCCGGTGGCAGCCACAGGCCGCGCAAGTGAGAGCGCCTCCTGTCCCTTCTCCTCCACTGGCCATGAATTCCCGGCAGCCGTCCACGGCGTAGCCACCGATATTGGCTGCATGGTTTTTCTGACATTCTGCATACCTTACAGCCCTTGAAGAACCTCTTCCTGATCCATCTTTTCTGATCACTATTTGAGTCTTCTTCATGTTCTTCAATTCTGTAACCCTAAATTCTTGTTTTTTGTAAGCAAATTGCTATAAATGGAAAGACTTACTCAAAGGAGTTCTTTCATGAATAGTTTGAATAAGATGGAACATAACCTAATTAACCCTAGCTGGTATATTTATATTGGAAATATTTCATTTTTCCACTTGAAAAAGTAAAAGTATGATGGCCAGTGCCAGTGGCATTTGTATATATTTATTTAATCATTACTTTTGCAAACCCAATTGTACTATTTTTGATAGATATATATTCATTTTTTTCTGATTCGGCTTACTCCAATTCTCCAGTAATAAAACACCACGTGCAAAGTTCCATTCTCTTCAAAGAAAAAATTTTTAAAGACAAGTTAGGTATGTGTTCTGAATAGGTTACGAAAAAGACGAAATCATAAATCTCGAGATATCAAGATTTCTATCTAGATAAAACTGTAATATGAGAGATTAAATTTTTTTTAAAAAAGAAATAAAATATAAGATATATTAACGTCCTTATATTTCTAAATTGAACAAGATTATATAACCCCCTGTTTGCTAGCAATTTTTCGAGAATAGATCCGCTGAGAAGTAATTTTTTGGGAGAATATTTGGTTAAAAAGTAAGAAAAGATATAGATAAAAAAAAAAAAAAATTGTTAAAATTATGTCATTAGAAAATAAGGACCAAATAAGGTATAGATTCATATGAAAATTTTAGGTTTATAGTAACAATAAATATAGTATTTTAACAAACTTTCATGTCAATGTGCTAGATTCCTTGTCAATTGTATCTTCATACACATTTTATAGTAAGTTAGTGGTGCCTTTTTAATTGAGTTATACTACATTGACATGCTAAATGACAGGTTCAATAACAAAGAGGATATGTGTCAATACATAACTTGACAATTTAATAAAAAAATACAACACCCAATCACTGTCTGTCACACCGTCTTGTATGTCCCATTCCTGTCATTACTCATGTCCAAGGAGCATTATTTTTTTTTAAATTTCTTCCAGCTGGTAATAAATATGCCTCGGCCCTTTTGTTAAAAGAAACTGAGCGCAAGCTTTGAGTTCAATTCAACCAGAAAAAAACAAATAATTATGCGGGCTTTGAATTATGTGAATCTACCCTTATCCTCACGTTAAAAATGGACAATCATGGAACATTGACGGGAAAAAATAAATGGAAATGATCTACCAACTGCCTCGAAAAGATTTGTTTCTTCTTTGACAATTTACTTAGGCTAATTACTCTTTATAGTAATGCTATTTGCAGTTAATGTGGTAATGTTTTATTGCTTCATATGTCAATTTATTAATTGTTATATGTATACTACGTAGGACGATTACAATAGTGAGCGACTACAAATATTATTTTTCTCACTCTTAATTTGATGGAAAGCATTGCCTCAAAAGTGATTGATTTACCTCTTGGATGGGATCTAATTCCACAGTTTGTGGGTCCTTAATGTTTAAATAAAGTAGGTATTATATGTCCAAAAATCGTGTCAACAACCTTTTGTCCAATTTGAGAAGACCCTCCAGTGCAAATGCCACTAGTGTAATATTCATGGAGAATTACAACTCGTTCACTCGTGAAGAATTACAACTCTTTCACTCATGGAGAATTACACTTTCACTTTTGAATCATTGTGACATGGTTGGTAGTTTGAATAGAACAATATTAAAGAAGAAGAAAAGTGGATAAATTCTTCCTTTTTGTATGGTCTAAGACTCTAATAATGCGTATAAAATGTGCACTTAAGAGGATCTTTGACGTCAATTGGTTCTCCATTATTTTCTTTTTGCGTAGACGTCTTCAATTTGAAATTTTCATCATAAAATACTTTAGACGATTTTGTCCAAATCAGGCATTGGATCTGAATAAGTTCTTCTCAATGGAATTTGTCGGTAAGAAGGCACTTTTATGTTAGAACCAATCAATGTGTTCGACGAATAAGAAGGCACTTTTACGTACCTTCGTTTCATATAAGCCGAATAGGAACAAGGAGAAAAGTTTTGTTTTTTTTTTAATTAAGTGGCCTCAAAAGTTGGAATCTTACAATATTTGTTTTGTTGCAAAACACACTCGTCTAATTGTTATATGCATGAAAAGTCAAAACGAGTAATTAATTATTTTCGATTGGGGAGAAAAATATCATGTTTTAACCAATTACTTCCGTTATCGAGACAGTAAATTGAAGTTTTCGAAGTTCTTATTTTGGATTCTATGAATGCAAATATAATATTATAATGTTCCCGCGAAAAAAAAAGCATCAAAAGCATCATATGATAAAAATTTGGCAGCAGCGAATTCATTTCCTACACTAAGCATATTTTGTATTCATGTAATGTTTTTAAAATAACGATTTTCTTTTTCAAGTGATTTTCTTTTAAAATAATGTCTCGCTAAGGGCATGTTTCGGAGTGCTTTTTATATATTACAAACGGGGTCTAACTTAATTTTTATTTACACAATTCGTATGCTATACAACTTTTATCTACTTTTTATCTCCGACTTCATAGTATTCACTGCTTATAATATAAAAAAAAAAAAAACTATACCAAACGTGCATAACTCTTATGCCTCCCCCTGCGTGTGCAAGCCTAATGCCCCATTTGTGATTAATTTTAAGGCCAACTTTTGTTTTTCAAACAACTAAAAGTTGTTTTAGGTGTTTGACAAATTTAAAAGAAATGTATTATAGAATCTACATCTGACAGTTTTGATAAGGAACGAAAGAAAAACTTTTCAAATTCTGATTTTAGCTTATTCAATTATCTTTAATTAAAATTTCAGTTCTATAGTAAATTAAAGTATTTTATTTTTAACTACATGGACTATACTTTTATTTTAAAAGTTTATAAATTTTGAGATTTAATATAAGTATTAATATTTTTTTTTCATTTTAAGATAACTAAAAATCAATAGGTATAAAATATTACATAAAATCAATAAACCAAAAATCCTATCCAACTAAGAAAAATAAACACCAAACCCATTAAGGAACTTCGATATTCATATCTGTTACTTTTAGATTTCAGCTTGAATGTCGGAATTCAAACTGTCGTTGCATTACTCTTTAGAAATTGAACCATGTTCCATGGTTGACAACTTTGTTAACAATCAGAGATGATAGGAATCTATACCATCAATATAAAAAATTGTTTTTCAAATTAATTGCACATATTTTGATAATACATGGATTATCAACAAAGATTGTAAAAATAACTATATTCTTATATATGATAATCTTACATTCTTTCTAATGTGCAACTTACTTTAACATATATTGAATAATACTATGAAAGTTTGACTCACAATCCAATATAATAATGGAGTGTACATACATGAATGGACTACCATGCAGATCAAATCAGGTTTGACCCAAATTGTAAGAGCCAACAAGATGAGAAAAATCCGGATTTTTTCACAAAAAAGTTGATACAAGTATATTTTTCATTGAAGGAGAAGCTACCTATTTATGATATCTCTATGATTGTTTGTTCTGAAACAACAACTTGCACGCTTGCACATATATGGTAACATCTTGTGTGTGTTTCTTTCAACTAGTAAAAAATAAAATAAGTTGACTTTTGAACATAAATTTGATTTGGAAAAGATTATTTGAGCTGGGATTTAATCATTGAATGGTCATTGTTTATTAAATTTTTGATAAAGTAACAATTGAACTTGGCTTGAGTATTATTAGATGCTTGTCAAACTCAACACTACTATTAAGTAATAGAAATTTGAATTTGAATTTTGTCTAGTGTCTATTTAAAATGCATTTTTTTCAAGAATAGAAATGAAATATTGAAAGACATCTTTTTAATGAAGTACAAACTATCATATCAAATACATCCTCGTTAGCAATGATTCTAATTGGCCAACTCAAATTCGATCAAGTTGATGGCAACTCTATGCACAATATATATATATTTTTTCTCTCTTTCTTCTTTATATTTTTTCCTTTGTATACATGGGACTCATTATTCAAACTCCAGAAATTCACAACTTCCCCTCACTTTCCAAATCTCATCAAATGTAGAATGATGTGAGAAACGGGTAAAAAATGCCGAGAAAATATTCTACTTTGAGTCTAGAATGACAATTTTCAAATATGAAATTTGATTATGGAAAAAAAATTACTTTAAAAAACCTTTGAAAGAAGGCTATTGTTTATTCTCTCATTACATTGATCATTTTCAAGAAAGAATTTTCTCAAGATTCTCACTACTAATATCGTGACAAGGGTGCACGATTATTTATTTTATTTATTCTGTTTTATGTTACATTTAGCCCCTATTTGGTGGCCTTTATTTGAAAAAAAATATGTTTTGAATAGTATCTTTTTAGAAAGTGTGGTTAAAAAGTTAGAAAAAAATTTTCTATTTACATGTAGAATATTTTATTATGTAAATGTGTCATTTAGAATAAATATGAAAAATAATGTAACATAAATTAAAGGAATCAAGCTGGGGCTTAGTCTCCAGTAGAAAAAAAATTATAAAATGTCAAATTTTATTTTAAATCACACATTTCAATGTCTCGATGAACTTACAAGTATTATTCATTTATGTGTGTAGAATATTTTATTGTGTAAATGTGTGGTTTAAAATGAATATAAAAAATAATATAACATAAACTAAAGGGAATCAAACTGGTACTTAGTCTCCATTAGAAAAAAAAAATTATAAAATGTCAATTTTTATTTTAAATCACACACTTCAATGTCTCAATGAACTTACAAGTATTATTTATTTATGTACCACTCATTTATATCTATTTATAAATTATTCCCAAGCGGAGGCTTTCTTTAACATTATTTAAACTAATAAAATTCAATTTGCCGATGAGGATAAATCAACAATAAAATTTAAATTTAAATTATTAAGTTAGCCCCTAGTTGGCCCCCATTTCTTAAAATTCATTTTTTCCAAACTTATTATTAACCATACATTTAATGAGATTCATAATTTTATCAACTTTTTAATCCTATATTTCATCGATATTTATTAAAATTTACTAAAAATATTTTTTTTTATCCAAATTAATCATGGGATTAGATTCTTTAGCCTATAAAATATAGCTACAATGACATTAATGTTGACAATTTTTTCTGACAGTATAGCACACATTTTTGCCATTGATTTCAGGAATACTTAGAACAGTCAATGACACGGATTTCTACACCTCACATAATGTCAACATTTATGCACACTTTGAATGTACAAGTAGCATATTCCTAATATATATAACATTTTCATTATTCTTTGAATGATTTAGGGAGGTTAGAAAAGTTGACCAAGACTAAGACATGAATGATTGGTGCTTAAAGAAATTTATTAAAGATTGGACACTTTGTTTCTCACCAACCCTACCCAACTTATGAAGTCTACAAAGGCTTATATAGTGCCAAAAACCTAAGACAAAAGCTTAATGTCACATATTCCTTTATGTGACAATACATGTTATTTTCAAAAATGTTGTAGATTTATATTAGTTTTTAGGGGTTGATTAAAAGCATATTCATGTTTGATATAGCTTGTTACATTATAGTTTGTTACATCAACACACTTTAATATTTTGTTTTATTAATTCAGAAAATACAGTTATGTTTTGAAATGTCCTTATTGGTCTAATTAAAAATCATATTTTTAGTACATTTTGATAAAAGTTGAAAAAATGAGTGGTTGAAAAATTAATAAAAATTGTACATCTAATAAAATATGTGATTGAAAAGAGATTTGAAAAAAAAATGTCTTAAAAAATAAGAACCAAACAGGGCTTACAAATATGTACAACATTCTTTACATCATTATATACATTTTGTCACGTAAAAACACATTATTGAACAGTTTAAATTTTTTAAAATTTTTTCACATAATCAACACTTATTAAGCATAATGTCAAAAAACAATGTACAAGTGGCATTTCCCTTTCAAAAATTAACAAACTTAATGATATGGAAGAAAAAAATTGCGTACATGTCATTCTTTCCATGTTAGTATAATGTCACATCATTAAATATGTGTTCCACCAATCTCCACTTAAAAAAATCTATCCTTTTGAGAAATCAAAGCTTTAGATTGGATATGAAAAGCACTAATGGTCCTTTTGGCTAATGTATAATTTATAAATTATTTGTAAATGACCATTTACTACTATTTTCTATAATTTACAAATAATTCTTTCCAAACGGATACTAATATTTTTTCATCTACTCCAAATAATCTTTCAATTTGAATTTGAATTTGAACTTGTAAGTAGAATCAAATTACATTAAACCTCTAATCTAAGGCCAATAAAAAATTGACACATGTTTTTCTCCAAACAAAACAATTGAAAATGTGGGCCCACATATCTAAACAAAAAGCTTTTCGACAAGAGAAATAGTGGGTCATATTAAGAATGTGGAGAAGGCCCAAATAATCCATCAATCAAACCAAACAAGTACGTCTGTTAAGACAATTGACATTCTGTTCATGGGTTTATCTGTTGGGCCATGGCCCCTCCCATTTGAGAGGACCCGACACCCACCCCCACTAATCATACTTTTGTTGTTCACTATTATTTTTCCCGTGGGCCCGTTTGGTAGGCATAAAATATTGCCCACGTCGGGACAACGAATGAATATAATTTCTTTAATGACTTTTATACATAAAATTTACGACGTGTCCTCTTAGCCCTTGTTTGATTTGAATAAAAATTAATTTTTTAGTAAATTTTGATAGAAATTGATAAAAGTTGTGGATGATAACAAATGTATGATTGAAAATGAAGTTGAGAGAAAAAGAATTTTAATAAACGAAGGCCATATAAGGACTTAATACCCTAAGATTCTTTTATTTAGAATTTATTTTTGGTTTAAGAGTTAGTTATTGTTTTAGAGAGAGAGAATGTAACTCAGAAATGGCTTTATGGATCCAATTGGACTTGAAAATCATGTTTAATTTTAGCAATATACTTATTTTGAGATGAATGAACGCATCAAACAAATCCTCTCATTACAAAATTAAAATTCCTTAAAATTGAGATGAATGAAAGCATAAAAAAATTTCTCTCATTACAAAATTAAAATTCCTTAAAATATGATTGTTCTACTTAAACTCTATAACTTTAATAAAAAGTTCTCTAAAAATATCAGGTGTTTTGACCCAGTATGGGCCCCATTTTTTGAAAATAAGTTTGGTAAAAATTTATTTTTTAAAGAATGCAAGATTAAAAATGAGGTCGCGGAACGTAAAGACTCGATTAACCATGTTAATCATGCAATTTTACCCTTATTAATAAGGGTTACTAACTTCCTTTTTCAGTTCTACAATATGAGAGCCCTTATTGTAAGCTGTACAAGCGGCATCCTGATTACAAGGGCTTGCAAATGTTAAGAAATATTGACATAATATCACATAACATTCTGTCATTGAATTTTTTTAAAATAAAGTCAACTTTTCCATCCAATAATCTACTGTCACCTACACTTGTGTCACTGCATCCATCAAAATCATTTTTGGCAAAGTGTCACAATCCTAAGGCAATAAGGTGGCCACATCTATTACATATTTTGTGCTCAATCTTAAGTTTGTTAGTTAACTTTTATCAATCAATATAATAAAAGAATAATGTAATTTCTTTAACACCAGGGGCGGAGGGAGAGGGGGGTTGGGATGTGCTATAGCCCCGCCCAGCCCCCATCCCAGATGCAAATTCATGCGGAAAAAAAATAGCCCAGCTCAAAATTAATTCCCCAACCCAGAAGCAAATTCATGGTGAAAAATTAAAAAGAATAAAATTAGCCCAGCCCAAAAAATTAATTTTAGTCCAACTAACTTCATTTCCAACCCAAGTCTAATGTTCAATAATTCAAATTTAGTTTAAAAGTCTGTAACAATTACATATTTATTTTATTCATATTCATGATATACAAGTAACTCGTTGCCAATTTAAATATTTTATCTCACACACATAGACATAACTAAGTTTAAAAAGTTCACTTATAATCAAATTAGTTTATTATGTAACAAATATTTCTTATTGATTAAAGATAAATGACTTGTTTGAACAATTTAAAATGTCAAATGTTTGACTAAATTTAAAAGTAACTAATTTTTTTCTANAAGCTTAAAAGTAATTAAATTTTTCTAATATATTTTTTCATATCTTACTTATTTATACTTGTGAGTTAAAAAAATTTTTATTTCGACTATGAAATGGATGTTATTATCAAAATAAGTAATATGTTATATAGTTAATTTTATTAGTTAAAAATATATTTGTTAGAACTTTGTTACGAGTGTTTAAAAATATATCATGACCAATGTTTTAAAAATCGACCCGATCATCGACCCGAAAAAGGTGAAGGGTCAATGGTCAAATGGTTCGACCTCGATCGAACAGAATGCAATAAATACATACAAAAATAATAAAATACTATAAAAATAATAATTTTTTATTTTCAAATTAATAATTCAAAGTAAATCTATC